>APFE030843981.1:10460-83879 GCA_000404065.3 Pinus taeda
GCCAACCAAGAGAAGAAGCTGTTGAGAAACATGAAAAATCACTATTGGGCGAGGATGCATGTTTGCAAGGCCAAAATGAAAATGCTCCAAAGACGGTTGGCCAAAGCACAAAAACGAAGGAAAACGTCCGATCCACTCCAAATTTTGGCCAAAGCCTCTTTGACTGAGCATGGTACTTGATTGGCGACTCCCAGCCCAAATTTCAAGAAATTTGGAGAAAATTTTGTCATTTGTGAATTTTTTGTGCCAAACACAGGTTTTTCCCATTAATGGGTCTCACCGGGGTGAGACCCTTCATCCCGGCAACTCCATTTGACAAAAACTCATCATTTCCATATTTTTCATGCAAAGTTACATATTCTCATGGATGGACTTGAGATTTTGTGAAGTTTTGGGCCTCCAGAAAGTCAAAAAACATGCAAAATTTGACTTTCTGCAAGCCACAAACCACACATGGTGTTGCACATCCGTTAGTGTCATGTTAGCCTTTCAGATTGTACTCTTTAGTATCTAATCTAGATCCTAAGGGGTTTCTCCTAGTAGCATCATGATCTCCTTGAATCCTATAATCAACTGTGCCTCTAATTTCGGTTGACTAAACTCCTTTTTTAGGGCATCCTGAATCTCTACTATTTCAGCATTGGGGTGATCGCTAGAGTGCTTAATATACCAAGTTAGTGCGCAATCTTGTAGTGCACTTACCAGGGTAGCCTTTTTAATATTATCGTTCGTAACTCCATGTGCTTCCCATACTGCCCTTACCACGAACCAAAACTATTATGGATCTTCACTTCCTACCCCTTTGAATATAGGCAACTTGATCACGTTCGCCATGCTAAACTTCTAGTTTGCGTGCAGGTGTGCTAAGGCCACCTACGAACTCGTACCGCTTTTGATCCAATCAATCTTCAATCTCTTTTTTCATAGGGTTCCAAATTTTTTACATCAACCATCCCTTAGACAGATCCTGGTCCTGACAACGGAACCATTTGTTGGCTTATTGGGCCCTGACCCAGGTTCAATAGAGTGATTAGCCAAACAAATCCCACAGCTACCAGCCCTTTTGGTAACAACCCACAGAGTGCAGACTAAGGTCTCACCCAAGGTAGCAGGGGAGGGTGTTGGAACCAAGTTTCTGCACTCTTGGGATGTCTTGATGTGGTCTAGAGGGGTCGCAAACCATTCTATGGCCTTGCACCACTCTATACTATTATTGGGCTTCTACGTAGATCCGCGCGCATGTACTTTCTTATTAATGTAATTATTACAGATCTTATCTTCTTGTTACAGTGTTTAAGAAAACATTTAACAATAAACCCAGTGCGTGTAATTATAAAAAGATATAAACTCATGTAACAACCTCATATAACAGATGCTTGAACCAGAATACAATAGATCCACGATATTTTAGAAACAACTTATCTTTATTAATGGCTTCGTTTCAGTACAATCTTCTTTCTACCCCGTGCACACAGCTGCAGGGGTCCACGCACATAGCTGCGGACACTATCAAGCCTTCACGCACATAGCTGCAGAGCCTCTATCTACCCACTAACACCCTTGACTTGAACTTACAGACGCATAACTCTGATTACTTTCACCAACCCATAATACATCAGATCTTGTCTAGAAAAAAATGTTTTCTACCCTTATAGCCTCGCTCTATTTATACATTCCCATGGTCCGCGGACCATGGGTAGAATGATTTACTTCCTATTATTCTATATTATTTTTGGGTGGACAACCCCTTGACTCGACCTATTACATTTCGCTCTCCATGCATTTCATATATTTACAATATTATTACCCTAACTTCTAGGCTTTAAACCCCAAAACCGTTACGGGGGGCCTCTGCTACCCAACAGTTCCAGCAGGTCCAAAATATAAATTTCAACCCTTAATTCAAGAGACAACCATTGCAAATTATGCAGAGAGAAAGAAATGACCAAGATCAAATATGGTCACCTCTGTACATTGAGGATGGAGAAGAGGAAGCAGTGGAGGAATCTCTCAAGGAACATGATAATCAGATTTCTATTTTGTATGGGGAAGAAGAGGATATGATTAGAAGTGAATATCTGCGTTCTGATTTTCCAGTTTCTTTAGAAGATGAAATTGAAGATTAGTTTCAAAGATTCACATATTTCATGGAGGCAGAATTACACAAGAAGTACGACATTAAATAGAGGAAAAGGTCGAGGGTACATGATGGTACATAAGGAAAAAAATATCAAATGCTTCAACACATGGTGACTCCACAACAACCTCCAAAGCAACATGATCAAGGAAAACAATAGGCCAGTTTAGTTCGAAAGGTTACCTTTCAACAAGGTGAAAGTTTAAAAGGAAAACTAGACACAAAGGTATTGAGTAAATCTATTCAACCTCATATGGATAGTTTTCATGAGGTTTTAAAACAAAAGGTGACTGAAGAAGAACAAGAGAAAGTGATTAAACATGGCCATTCTCTTAACTTGATAAAAGAATTAGAGAAGCTCAAAGTTCCTATTCCTTTAACTGAGTTAATTAAAACTCCAACATATAAGAAACAAGTCTCTAATTTTATAAATATTTCATAGGATAATTATGAAGAAGATACAGTTAATTTGCAGGAGGATAGACCGGTGGTGATGTTTGGCCCTCATGTAGAAGAATTTGATTCTTCCACTTCTTTCTACATTTCTTTATTGGTGCATAATTTTATTCTTCATAACTCTATGTTGGATTTTGGAGCCTCTCACAATTTAATGCCTCTTTCAGTTATGAAACATTTGGACTTGCAGATTACTATGCCTTATAGGATCTGTACTCATTTGCTTTTAAAAAGGTTAAGTGTGTGGGATTGATTAAGGACTTGGTGGTTTCTCTGGCTCAAATTCCAGTGAGAAACATATTAATGGATGTAGTGGTTGTACACATCTCAACATGTTTTTGAATGCTCTTATCCAAATCCCAGGGAGCCAAATTGGGAGTTGTGTTGAAGTTATATTTTACATATGCCATAATCCTTTTTTTTGGTTGTGAGGAAAGGTGATTATATATGGAGACCAGGTTTGTTAAAACAATTACAAAGGAGGGTTCTAGTAATACTCCTATTTATAGTAAAAAACAAGATGACTTATCCTATTTTATGTTACAAGAGACAAAATAAATTGCCAATGACACTAAGGTGCAACTCCCTTCAGCAATGGAAAGTAAGGAGCCGAAAATCAGTGGATTCCAGAAGCTACATTGTGATGGTGCTTATTCAAGAGATGGTAGTGGAGCAGGAGTGCTTTTGGTTTCCCAAAAAGGTCATTTCATGCCCTTCTCTTATAATTTATAATTTGACTCTAAATAATATTACCAAGTATGAAACCTTAATTCTTGGTTTGCAAAATGCTAGACATTTAGGAATACAATGCATTTTTGTTTATGGAGATTCAGAGTTAGTAGTTAAACATATCAATAATAAATGTCAAGCAAAGCATCCAAGATTGAAGACTTACATAAATGAAGTCTTGGATCTGGTAGACAATTTCTTTGTTGCTTTCAATATACAATATGTACCTAGGGATGCAAATAAATTGGTTGATTCTTTAGCAGTTGCAACTAGTACTTTCAAACCTCCCTTGAATCCTAGGTTAAGATATGAAGTTGAAATCAGACACATGCCATCTATTCCAAATAACATTAAACATTAGCAGGTGTTTGAAGATGAGGAGAAGATAAAGGATTTTCTGGAAATGATTGGTGAGTTTTCCAATTTGGAGATTGATCAAGAAGAAGAAGTTGAAGGAAAACATAGGGATGGATTGCCTTTTAAGGATTTTATAGGAAATAAAAAGATATTACAGCTTAGATATAATGTGATACCAAAAGGCTTAGTACCTTTGGAGAGATTGTTCAATTCGAATGACATTGCAGTGGATCCGAAGAAAATAGACTTGGAATAAGACCTTGAAGATTGTAATCTGGGAACACAACAACAACCAAAGATGGTGATGTTGGCTAAAGGTGTTCTAGAGAATTTTAAACAATGTTAAGTAAATATTTTTAAGAAGTTTGTTGATATATTTTCCTTGTCATATGAAGATATGAAAACATATGACACTAGAATTATTCAACACAAGATTCCTCTAAACTAGGGGTAAATGCTTATAAGCAGAAATTAAGGCAATCAACCCCTTACTACTCCCATCAATAGAGAAGGAAGTAAAGAAGCTACAGTAAGAAAAAATAATTGCTCCTTTTATACAATCAAACTGGTTAGCTAATTTAGTTATTGTGGGGAAGAAAAATGGGGAAATAAGGCTTTGCAATGATTTCAGGAATTTGAATAGGGCATATTTGAAAGATAACTACCGTCTTCCTAAAATGGACCATATTCTATAGAAAGTGATAGGATTAGACATGATATATATGATTGATGGTTTCTCTGGTTATAACCAGATTTCAGTAGACCAAGAAGATCAAAATAAGACAACTTTTACAACTCCAAGATGCCCTTTGGACTAATGAATGCTGGTGCCACTTTTCAAAGGTCTATGGATATAACTTCTATAGGGGAAAAAGATAAGTTTGTAGTAATTTACTTGGATGATATTAAAGTTTTCTCTAGATCAAATGAGGAACATTTGGAGCATTTGCAACAAATTTTTCAAAGGTTTGGCCTATCTTTAAACCCCAAGAATTGTCATTTTACTTTAAGGGAGGAAAGATTATTAGGCCACATTGTGTCAAAAAAGGGAGTTAAAATAGACCCAAAAAGAGTAGAAGCAATTAAAAATGTACCTCTTCCAAGGAGTAAAAAGGAGATTCAGAGCTTCCTAGGAAAGATAAATTTCTTAAGAATATTAGCCCCAAATTATGCAAAGATTGTTAAGGAAATCACTGTGATGTTGAGAGAAGGTGTGGAAGTCAGGTGGATTGCAATTGCCAGAAAATATTTCTCAAAGACCAAGGAGGCCCTTCATGAAGCTCCTATGTTGGTAAGCCCTGATTATACAAAGCCTTTTCATATTTTTTCATTTGCATCTTCTTCTACCATTGCAACAATGATTTTAGATAGAAATGAAGAGAAAAAGGAATAGCCTATGGCATTATTTAGAAAGGTGTTAAGGGATACATAAATGAAATACAATATCCTGGAAAAAAATCTTACACTTTGGTCAAAGCACTGAAGGATTTTAGGGTCTATGTTCTTCAATCACAAATTATTGCTTATGTTCGCAATGCAGTTGTGAAGCATGTAGTGACTCAAAGTGATATTGAAGGAAAAGAGAGGGAAATGGATAGCAAGGATTCAGGAATATGACATGGATATAAAACAAACTAAGCTGGTGAAAGGACAAGGTTTGGCAAATATTTTGACACAAACAAATTTTCAAGCTATGGGGATCAACTTGTTGGCTGAAGTTGAGGAAAATAGTGCCACTGTAGAAAAAGGTAAGAGTACAAATATTGATTACAAAGTTCAATATAAATACCTTTGTTCTCAACGGTATAGATAAATTGTACATTATATATGTTTTCTCTATTGTCCTCCTAGTTTTAATAGATCAAAGTATAAATCTTTGAGAGTCAAGGCTCAAAAATATTTGTTAGTAAATGGGAAATTATATTGGAGAGATCTGGTTCGTGTCCTTTTACTTTGTTTGGCAGAAGGAGAAACTGTTGAAATAGTAAATGAATATCACGACTGTCTTTGTGGTGGTCACTATGGATGGAAGGTAACAACTCTTAAAATTTTAAAAGTTGCATTTTTCTGGCCCTTTCTATTTTCAAATGTTTTTTGGTTGGTAAGGATTTGTCACAAATATCAGATTTTTGCTAAAAAGAAGAGACTAGTACTATTGCCTTTAATTCCAGTATTTGTGGAGGAACCTCTTAGGCAATGGGGATTGGATTTAATAAGGGAAATCAATCCATCATCTAGTGGGTAGTATAAGTGAATCTTGACAGGTACAAACTATTTTACAAAATGGGTGGAAGCTATCCCAACAAGAAGAGAAAATGATTCGATGGTGATTAAATTCTTGGAAGAGAACATCTTTAGTAGGTTTGGTTGTCCTAAAAGGTTAGTAGTAGATAATGCATAAGTTTTTAAATATGCAAGATTAATTGATTTCTGGCAAAAGTATAATGTAATTTTGTCTCACTCTACTACCTATCACCCTCAGGGGAATGGGTTAGCAGATTCTTCTAACAAAACTTTGGTGAAAATACTTAAGAATACTATTGAAAAAAATCAAAAGAATTGGGATTCTAAATTGAAATTTTCTTTATGGGAAAGTAGAGTAACTCCAATAAGGTCCACGAGAAAGTCACCATTTGAGCTTCCATATGAAACAATTGCTTTATTTCCCAGTCAATTAAAAAAGCATGTCACAACATTTGTCCAAGATGTTCAAGACGAATCAAATCCCCTAATTAGAATAATGAACCAATTGATAGAGTTCAATGAAAACAAAGAGAAAGTTATGGAGAATTTGATCCGTTACAAAGAGAAAATGAAACTATTTTTTGATAGAAAAGCTAAAGATATCCTTTTTTAGCCTAGAGATCTAGTACTCAGATGGGATACAAGGAGGGAAGTCAAAGGAAAACATGGAAATTTTGACCCTTTATGGTTTGGTCCTTTCAAGATAGAAGAGTCTAGAGAAAACAACACTTTTGTTCTGGAAAATATAGATGGTGATCTTATCCAACTGCTAGTGAATGGCTAGTATCTCAAACCTTACTGTGAGCATTGACTTGAAATCATTTTCATCACTGTATATACCAGTGTGGCCATTGTAAATGTGTCAGTGAGTTATTCATTCTAATGTGCTAAGTTACAATTTGACTCCATGCCCGAGGAGAAGGCACTAATTTGTATCTCTTAGTGTTTTTCTTTTTGAACAGCACTATCCCCAAGCAGAGCCAGACATTGTAACTCATTTTAAATTTGAGAATATCTTGTAAAAAAATTTGAAAAATCAAATATGTTTTCAAAAATATATAATAATTGTTGAGAGTTCTTTGGGTTATTTGTTAATGCACTAATCAAAGTTAGCGTAGTTCTTAAGACTAACAGTGGGTCCCGACTCAACATTAAAAAGGTTAAAAGGCAGGCACATATTGTAGCAGAAATGAATTGCGCAATCGAGCCCATGCGATGGGACAAATCCGACACCACAAAAGATGTGTGCATCGTTGACCTCTAATCTATGACTCTGAATGATTGCGGAGGCATTCCTCCGAAGATGTCCCCTACTGAAGACTAGCCCCCACACTATTGCCAGCAAGCAAGGTCGATGTCGTTAGCAAGAGAGGCCACCTAGACCACCTTCTCCACCATATAATTTTTCTCTCTTCCACCTTTCATCCATGCACGTCATTTCGTCATTTACTGCAACTTGCAAGAAAATTTACTTTTATACGAAAGAATTGAATTCTTGATTTCCCCTCCTTATCTTCCATTTAACCTATAAGTGTTCATTTTAATCCATTCTCACGTACTTTTTCTGCCTGTTCTCGATGTCGTGGCCTCAATATTGTCTAGAAAAACTCCCAGTTAGAATTGTCTTCCATTGCTAGGTATTTACACAGTCACCCATCATTTCAATTATCCAAAATGTAGAAGAAAGCTGCCTTAGCGGGGTCATCCTCTCATGTTCTACCCATGGACACTGAAAGAGTCATTTTCGATATTGTATGGAATTTAAAGCATTTGGAAACTTATCCATCTAAACTTAGGAATCAAGCTGATGTCGCACATTATGCTGCCACAGTCAGGTCCGATATCCTTTCGTCTTTCATCTCTGAAACTCATCTCTTCCCAAAATTTATTCATTGGTTAGTATCATCTATGTATCCAAATAAGTGTTTTGTAATGAATAATTCAAGAGAAAAATATTTTCCAGGTGTCCTCCCTTTTAATTCAACAGGCATTGTGTTTTCCCTCTACTAGTACATATACCCCTTTCTCTGAAGAAACTTTGTTACTCTGTTTTGAAAATTTGTCAGGTCAAGAGCATGCTCAAATTGTCTTTTATTGATGCCAAGTGGGAAACAATTTCCATTGGGGTTAAATTAGTTTCCATTGGATACTTTCATTGATGATGTTAGGACTATTCTCCAGATTTTAACTAAGATCTTGGGAAGAGATGATGCTTCAATTATTGATAAAGTTACTCTTGGTATTTTTAGTCTGATGATGAAATGATGTAGGAGCATCTGGCTCAGAAATTTCATTGTATTTTAGTAGACATGGGGTCTCTTGTGTTTTCAAGGGAGTTGGTTCCCTAAGAATTAAATTAATGTAATTATTAATGTTTTGCATGTTTTTAATGAGAGATAGTTAGAATAAGAATTAATTTGATATTGTGAGGCATATTGTAAATATTCTCGAACGTTGGAGAACATGAGAGAATTAGGAAATCTAAGAGCTCATAGGTATTGATAGATTTGAAAATTAATTGTAAATCTTGAATTAGGAATTAATTGATGGAGTTGAGAGATTTTAGGATTTTGTTGAGCATATGGAGGATCTGAAACTAGAATTGGTTTGAGAACCTTTGCATGAAAAGAAGGGAAATAGGATGAAGAAATAAATTTAGATAGGAATAGATAGGGTTGATTGTAGCCTATGGGCATATAGAGAAATAAAGGCCACTGATATTGGAAATCAGGCCTAAGAGAAGAACCTGTGTAAATACTTGTTTACGAATATAGAAATTCGATTTCAAAACTGTGTAAAGTACATATGTGATTAAAATGTAATTATTTATAGACATAGTGTTTTTTCATATGATCATGTACGAGTTATTGTTATAGGGAAATTGGCTTCTCCTCAGTAGGCCCAAGAAGATTATGTAGCAGTCCATGAATGGATAAGTAAGAACGTTTATGCCAAAGTTGCATTTCAATTGTTTAAGGAGGAAAGTGTGAAGGAGATTATAAATCAGGTGACAGAAGTGTGGTTAGACTGTGTGAAATAGAGTATAGGGTTCCTATTCACCAGTTCTGTTCCTGATCCCTAAGTTCTATTCCTGTCCCAGGAAATCATATCCTATTCTCATCTCCAGTGTTCCCATGCATTCAACAAAACTGAAGAGAAATGATCATATGGGTTTTAAGGAACAGAGCCTTGGTATGCTCTAGTGTTCCCTTGATCACACCCAGGTATTATAGGGAGCCCAAAACTCTGAATTTGATCCTTCCTTGTCTAATTTGAAGACTGATTTTAAGGGTATTACTGTTGAATAAATGGGGATAGGAAGGATTAGAGTAACGATCTCAAGACTAGGGATGTAGCTTAGTGTTTCAGGGCATGAATTATGGAATATTGACCTAGTAAGGTCATCATTTTGGTATTAGAGCTTAAGGTAATTGTTGGGTTTATGGATGGGTTTGTGATTGAATGATGAAGAGGTGTGTTCACGGAGGAGAGTAGGTTATGAGAATCGAGAAAATGATTGTTATGCCGAGTGAGTTTGTTGTGGCAATGAGAATTGTTGGTACTATTTTGGCATGTCACCACTGGATTAAGCCACATGTGTTGTTGTTGGACATGTAGTGTTGAGCATTGTGTAGTTTGTGGAGGATCTACTGTTGCGTATATCTATTTGAGCTAGAATCAAGTGGTATAACTGACATGAGGAGCGACCGACATGTGAAGCATGTTAGAAGCCAAGTTGCTTGGAACTTGGAGTGGTCCTACCATGGTAAACGTTGTGAATGTTAAGTGTGAAGATTATAGGTAGATCGGTGTCTGTAAACCCATGACTAGGTGGCTACTCAGAATTGCATCAAAGTTGGGGCATCATTGCAAAGAAGAAGCAGTTGCGTCGAGGTTACGTCATTGATTTTCATGTATTTGTGTTGAGGTTAAAGCACATTGCCAAACTTGATTGACTTGTAGAGTGGTGTACTAAATTCCAAGAGATTTGAAGTAGTTGAGCTATGTAAAATACCATCCGCAGGAAGGACATGAAAGAAGCATGAAATGAATGGTCATTAGTCTATTGGATGTGTTGGATGAGTTAACATGTCACCTCCTGTCTGATTCTAGGGAGAATTTTATTCTACATTTACCTAACACCTTGATAATTAGGACTTAATTAATAACCTCTTTGATATATATACATAATATAAATACGTGGCCAAAGATTAGGAATTAGATTGCATAGATCAGATTTCCAAAGATGGTAGGTGGTATATCGCGTGGAAATAAAATGGTAAGTGGAAATTCTTGAGAGTGCGCGATAAATCGTGGAGATGCCACGTAGCACACCCAAAACAAATTTTCTCGTGTGCTTCCAAAATTTTATCTGTTGTGCTAGTTAGAGCACAATTACACAATAACCATTGGATGGGCAAATAGATCAACGATGGAATTTATGAAGGCTTAAGGGAATTGCGATAAGGGTTTCGGTCAGTAAAGTTATATTGTAGTTGCAGCATTATTTTGTTGTGAAGTCCACTGATTGAAATGCTTCCGATGTATATGTGGGCCCATAACCCACAGGTCCACGCGAGAATTGTGAAAAGTTGCAGCTTTATGCGAGGTAAGGTTCACATTAAGTGAAGAAATCGCTGGTGTCAAAGGCCAAGTTGACTCATAAAGATCAATTGTACTTCGTGTAGGTTTTAACCCCGTACAGAAATTACCTGCATACGAATTCTAAATCACAAGAAAAATAAAGATGCGAGAGCATAACACATAAACCACATATACACAGAGATTTCCCACTGGATCTCAAAACCGAGACTACCAGCTTGATTTTTCATTATATTCCTTTCAATGTTACAATACATATTTATACATGCCGAAGCATCCAATACCATGGACCGAAAACCATCGCGTCCAAAACCATGGACCAAAAACCATATGTAGGTTCGCCCAACCTAATATAGGGTCCAAAAAAAAATTTTCTCGGGGCACTGCCCCAAACCCCGTAGAGGGGGGCTACCCGCCCCCCTGTGACCCCACCACTACGCAATCGGCGCAACGAAGGGGGGACTCTGCCCCTCCTCTAACCCCCCGGTTCACTACGTAGGTTAGTCGTGGAAAGAATATAACACAACCCAACAAGAACAAATAGAAAACTTTCCTCAATAAGACATAGTGAGAATTGTATAGAAGAGTTGAATCCTGCAAGTAAAAATTGTTTCAGTAAACTTCTAAAGGTAATAAAACCCCTACAAGGCCTTGTCCATGCTCAAACACCTTCAAGAACTGCTCCAAAACATTGATTGATCCATACACCCACTAAGTTGAACCTGCAAAAAGTTCCTTTAGATGTGCTCAAATCAGCAAATAAAGGTCACCATTGGATCTAGAATGTCCAAAAAAACATAGGTAGATTCTTCTTAAGTTCCAAAACGATAAAAAATCACAAAAATATAGCTCCACAAGCTATCCATGTAGTTTTGTTGTTATTCATCCTACAAATCGGACTAAAATTCTAACTGCCCTACAAAGTTTTTGTGTTTTCCATTATGAAAGTGAAAAATTCACCCGCCAAAGTTGCAATTTATTGGATACTTAAAATTCTCAATAACCCTTATGTTGAATAATATGGCCACATGGGCCATACAGCCGGAAGCTGGGGCTAACCACCCGCCCCCGACGGCCTAGCCCCATTAACTCCCAGGTCATGTTCAAGTCAACATCAATGGGGCTGAGGGCCGAGCCAACAACCCACCCTTTCCACTGGAGCTCCCTCACTTCAACTGTCGTGATCATCTGAAAGACCATATGGCCTGGACTTAGCCCCCTTCACTAGCACCCATCTTCCAAGCCCTTGCCATAGTCTTATGGCACCCAGGTGACTAGACCTAGAGCTTACCATTATGCCCTTCACTTAAATCCTTCTAGACTTTGCCTGAGGTCTTGTGGGAAACCTGTGACTAGGTCTAGGTCTAACCCTAAGACCCCCTCTCTACCGGCACTCGTTCTAGTTATGCATGTGGTCTCATGCATAATAAATGACTAGGGGCCAGGCTAAGCTCTTGAGATCCCTTCACTTTTCTCCCAAGGTTATATGGTGGTGTGGTGACCGGAGTTTGGTGCTGACAACCTGACTCCTCCTCCCATATGCGCCCTTTGTAAAATTTAAATAGGCATCGTTCCATATACGGGTAAGAACAACCACATAGGAGCAATTGTAGAGCATTTCTCCATTGAACTGCAACTTGGGGGTTCAAGCTCTACCAAGCCTATGTTATCCCTACCATAGTTTTTTCCAACCATTGGGTGCCACATGGTAGCCTCTGGTTGGGCCACGTGGCACACCCTAATTTGTACACCATATATAAAATGACCCAATCAAAACATAGGCACCTACATGAATCAGAACTTGACACTTAGTAGCACCCGATTGGTTCATACCTACATAGTCACCCCAGATGATGTTAGTTGTATGGAAGCCCAATCATCTTGCCAGTGAGAAACCTTGCTTAATTTTTAGTTTTTGGGCCAAACAATAAAAACATGATAACTTAAGCGTACAATTTCATATTGAGGTGAAACAAATATCGTTGGATTCAGAATGGTGAGCACTTCGAATTGACCTCATTTTCAAGAATTTCTAGGCACTTTCATTTTTGAGCTAAAGTTTGATCACCTTAGTAGTAAGGAAGCCTCTCCCTTCTAACTACATTCATGTCTTCAATTGACTTTTCTTCTGGGAAGAATAAATTACTCTTGGATTTCATGGATTTTTTCATATCCTTCTTTCCCCATATAACTCCCAATGGCATTGCGGTAACTCTACTAATGATATTTACATTCAAATGGATGGCAAGTCCTCTTAGAACTATCGTGGAACTGTCTTCCCCATGAGAGTGAAGAGCCATGGAAAATTCATGGGTTATCGCATCATCATAAACTTTGAGATTTTCAAAGAACCCCATCCATTGGTGGCTTACGAAGATATGTATGACATGTGGATGTTGATCGATTCTTTTAGTGTTTGTTGATTGTCTTCTATTGAAACCCCCTCCCATGTTTTCTACTACTGCTTCCCCAATTGTTCTCATTGAATTTTTTGTGAATGGTTGTGTTATGAGAAGCTTAGGGTGTCAAGATAGAGGTGAGATGGTTGGTTCTCTTCTTTTGGAAAAAGGGAGAATAATTGTATAACAAATTCCATATTTATTGACTCAAGTCCCACCTTGCTTCCCTCATATAAGAAAAGGTATTGAAACAAAAACTCAATCTTCCAGGGTTTGCTATAGGATGTCTATGCGGGAATTCTTTTTAACCAAATTATCTTAATTATTTAATCATGGTAGGTGAATAGAACACACTACTTACCCTTCCCTAGATGATTTTGTTATTGTTGTGGGGGCATGGAGGAAAATTATTATAAATTCAAAGCTTGTTTCACCTCTCGTCCTGATCCTATAGCATTGTTTTGCAATCCTATAACAACTACTTTTGATCTTGTAGCACTTGTTATTCAACCCTGTAGCTTCTTTGTAGCACTCTTGGGGACCCTTGATTATAGCTAGCTCCACTTTCATTGAATTAGTGGGCCTCTCTTACTATTTTAGGAATGACTTCTTAGTACAAATGAAATTGGGTATGTCCTTTTTATTTCTTCTCGTTTTAGCGGGCTCAACGCACTTTGTGATCTTTCCCCCTCATACCATCTACATATTTTCTCTTTTGGACCATTGACCCCACTCCTCATAATTATCACCCTCTCATTTTTTACATTTCCCACCTTACATGGATGAGTGAGTTAACTTCATTTTAACTATTTGAGGGTCGCGAAGTTTACTGGCCACCTCTAACCTATAAAACTTGTTCCTCATTCATTAAAAGTATTTTCATGCTACCATTCACTTAAAGGAAGAGGTGAGGAGTGTCATGCCTATGGCTACCGTATGGCTTCTTGCTACTTTGATGCTTGAATGCTTCTTCAAGATAATGATTGATTTTCTTTTCTCTAGAGATGTTATCTTTCATGTTGGTTGTTTCATGGATTTGTTCTTCTATCTACAAAATATTTTTGGAGATATTCTTTGATAGGTGTCTGACTAAGAGAGTCTGCTGATAGAGTTCTTTAGGTGATGAATTGATCTATTATTGTTGGAGATGATGAGTGACCTTGTAGCAATTCCTCAAGGGTTGTGTGTCTTCCCAAGATCACAATTATGGTCCCTTAATTCTTCAAGATGGCTAAGTCTTCACTTTGGTGTTGTCAAGTGTCTTCAACTATGGTTTTGTAGGGTTTGTGCAGGTTGCTACAAGATTGGATCCTTTCCTGTAGCAGTCACATAGACCTCTCCAAAATCACAAGATCCTTCAAGAAATGCATTCAGAGAATTTGATAATTCATGACGATCTCATGGATAGGGAATGGAAACTTTAGTGGTGGTGAAAACAATGGAAGAAGGGGTAAAAATAGATTTTTTCATGAAAATAGATGAATTTTTTGATGGAAAAGTGGGTAAATGGTGTGGAGGAGGGATGATGGAGGTGTGGTAGAATTATTTTTTCATTCCCCTAGGGAAAACATTAAATATGACCAATCTGTCTATGTTGATCACAATCATGTAAAAATTATGGTCAGTCATGTAGTTGTGCATGATAATCTTGTAACACTTTAGGACTAAGGCAGAATTGGGTGAGATGGTTGACTCATGATGAAGGAACATTGGGAGATGGATAGAAAGGTGAGGGACATGTAGATAACCAACTTGGGAGGTGGAGAAGTGGATTATGGAGGCTTCTCTCTTTGAATGTTATCCCTTTGACTATGATTGGAGCTTTGTAAGAAAATCTTGTTAATAAAACTAATGCAAGGGATATATTGCTTTTGTGTTTCTTTTATTACCTTTTATTATTATTATTATTATCTATTATTATTATTATTAATATTAATATTATTATTATTTTACTTCTTCTCTCTTTTTTGAGACCTACAGGTTGCCTCTAAAGAGGTTTTCAATCTACAAGCCTTCCCTAGGTGCCTTAGAGGAAGGTTTTCACTTGGGGATCCTTCTACTTTATTACTTTCTATTTATAATTTTTTTCTCTTGGGCTGCCTCATAGAGGTTTTTAGTTAGGCCCATTTATTTTCCCAGATTTTTCTTCTTCTCTTTTGTTGATTAGAGGTTGGATGAACTGAGAGTTGTGAGGCCCCAATTACATTCCGCTCCCATTAGAGGAATTTTCAGGTCTATGCGCCTCCTAAGGAAATTACAATATAATATTGGAAATAATAACATAAGATTAGATTACATCATCAAATTTTAGAGGGAAAAAAGAAAAACAACTTTTTCAACCAATATTTTCAAATTATATCCCTATGTGTTTACCTAAATTTCGAGTGGGAACACTTGTTGGATGCAGAATTTGATTCTTCATCAAATGAGTATCCTTGTTGCATACTTTTGATGGACTCTACTACACAAAAATGAAAAATACATGAAAAATGTGATTGCAATCACTATTTTTCATGTATTTCTCATTTTTCATGTAGCAAGGTCCATCGAAAGTATGCAACATGTGTACTCCTTGGATGAGGAATTAAATTTTGCATCCAACGAGTACTCCTGCTCAAAATATGAATAAAACCTTAGGGAGATAAGTTGGAAATACGAGTTGAAAAAGTAGTGTTATTACTTTATTTTTTTATTTTTCTACTCCAAAAATAATGAATCATGGCCCATGGTTGACATCATAATCTTGAATCCTATTGGTTATTATAAAGTTTATTTGGTGATACATTTTTCTTAGGAGGCCCATTTTAGACCTCAATATTTCTCTAATGTTGCTTATTGAGCTGCTGAACTCCTCCTTTGACATAGGATTCTTGTACAGCTTTAACTCGTAACCATTAAAAATAAATGGAATTCATTCCTCATATTCTTCTCTTATTTGGACATATCCATTCTCATAACATTTTTCCACTAGATAGGGGCCTAGCCACTTTGTCATCAATTTCCCTTTGAAATCCTTGAATGTGGAATCATACAAAAGGGCCCAAACACCCTCTTAGAAGGCTCTTTCCCTAATGTTTTTATCATGGAAAATATTCCTCTGTAGTTGGACTACCTTAGTGTGCATGAGAGCATGTAATCTGAACTCATCTAAACCATTGAGTTGGAGAAACCTTTAATGTTTAGCTGTAGTGATGTCTAAATCCAACTGTGTTTCCATCCTCAAGGTGTTGTATTTAAAATCAGTGGACAATATGGCCTTCTTTCCATAAACCAACTCAAAAGGAATGAAACTAGTGATGGTTTTCCAAGTGGTATTATAGGCCCAAGTGGCCTCTATAATTTAAACTTCCCAAATGCTCTTATTGTTGCTAACAACCTTGGCCAAAATATTCTCCAAGGATCTCTTTGTGACCTCCACTTGCCCATTTTCTTGAGGGTGATAGGCATCAGCCTTCCTTTGATTGATATGGTATTGCTCCATGATGCCTTTAGTCAGATTTTAGGTAGACTAAGATCCTCTATCAGTGACAAACTCCCTTGGAAAGCCAAACTTGTTGAAGACCCTCTTTCTTAGAAATTCAAATACTTTCTACTCGGTTGATTCCTTTGCTTCAACCCACTTTTTCAAGTAATCAATGTACACGATGATATATCTCTTTTGCCCAAATGGATGGTCAATGGGACCAATGAAATACATGCCCCATTTCTCAAATGTCACTAGAGTCATGTGAGGTTGCAAGGGCATTTCATCCTTTAGTGTAGGATTACCCATCCTTTGGAACACATCACATCTAGCAGTGTACCATTTTTCATATTGATGTAGAGTAGGCTAGTAGTATCCAACTCATAGAACTTTGAAGGTTGTCCTCCTACAAGCAAAATGGCCCCCATAGGGTACATCATGGCATGATGAGAGTGTGTCAAAGACCTCCTCCTCTATTATACATATTATTAAATTTGATCTAGCCCGAATTTGAAGAGATTCCCCATAATCTAGGTGAAAGGGGCACTTTTGCTAACAATCGTGTTCTTCATCTTGGCGAATAGATTAGGAGGGAACCTCCCAACAACCAAGTAATTTTGATATATCAACAAACCAAGGATATAGCACCTAGATGGAAAAGAGTTGTTCATCCAGAAGTTGATCATCTACCATCTCCTCATTTCCTATAGGGAATGTTAGTCTAGACAGAAAATATGCAACCACATTTTCTTTCCATGGCTTCTCAACAATGGTTAGATCAAATCGCTGTAATAATAACAACCATCTAATTATTCTAGCACTGACATGAATCTTATTTGCTAAATATTTAATGGTTTAATGATGAGTAAGAAAAAATAATTTATATCTTGTGATATAATGCCTAAAGCTATTCAAAAAGTGCACCACAACTAAGACTTGTTTTTCAGTAATTGTGTAGTTGACTTCAACTTTAGAGAGGTTCTTACTTATGAAATATAAAGCATAGGGAAATTTTCCTTCCACTTGTCCTAAGGCCACTCCTAAAACTTTGTCTGATGCATTTGTGTGGATGTGTAAAGGAAATTCCCAATTAGGGCCTCTAGGGATTGGTTGAGTGGTGAAGTTCTCTTTTAGTTCTCCAAATTCCTCTTCAAATATATGTCCAATAACATTTTTAATATTTATCCAAAAATCCAAACAGGGATGAAACCAAGTTACAAAAATACTTAATGAACCTTTTATAATACCTAGCTAATCCAAGGAAGCTTCTTACATCCCTTTATTGTTTAGGGATAGGGACCCTTTTAATGATGGCAACTTTGTTGGTGTCAACTTGGATCCCCTCCTTGGATATGAAATGGCGTAGGATAGTCCCTCCATTCATAAAAAATTCACATTTATTGGGACTTAAGGAAATATTCATTGAAATTCATTTCCTTAAGCCTTTACATATATTAGAAAGAGCTTATTGGAAATCACTTCCATAAGGAGTGAAGTAATCCATTTAGATTTCAACAATGTCATGCACAAGATAAAAAAAAATACTCAAGAATGCCCTCTGTAAGGTAAGAGGGGAATTACAAAAACCAAAAGGGAGGACTCTATAGGAAAAGGTTCCCCATGGACATGTGAATGTGGTCTTATATTGGTCCTTAAGGTTGATCTGAATCTAGTCATACCCACTAAATCCATCTAGGAAGGAAAATAATTTCTTCCCTGCAAGGCCATCCATGACTTGATCAATGAAAGGCAAAGGGAAATGGTCCTTCTTTATACCTTTTTTGAGTTCCCTATAGCCAACATAAATCCTCCACTTCCCATTTCTCTTGGGGACTATAACAAGAGGGGAAACCCACTACCTATTTAAAATGGAGTAAATGAACCTTGCATCCAACAACTTATGTTGTTCCTCTTTTACAATATCCTTAAGGGAAATATTCATCCTCCTTTAGGGTTTCCACACAGGTTTACATCCCTCCTTGATGTAGATATGATGATTACAAACAGAGGGATGGATCTCGTTCATTTCCTTATATTCCCAAGCAAAGGGATCAAGATGTTGCCTCAACATAGTGCATAACTGCTGTTCTTTCTCAAATGAGAGGGTAGGGTTGATTTTTAGAGTTTTGGATGGGCGGATTTCCACAATCTTGGCATGAAATAGGTTAGAGTTAAAAGAGCATGGTTTAGACCATTAATTTTTCTCAAGTTTCTCTAAGGATTCTATTAGGTAAATTTGACTCGGGATAAAGTCAATATTTGACTAGGGTAAACAGTGATGGTTTTGGGGCACATGGTTTTGTGCACCCATAGTTTTCAGCCCATAGTATTGCATGTAATGGAGCCTATAAAAGGCTGGGAAGACTTCATTGTAAGACAAGGGCCCGGAGGTGAGCGGTGAAGGCTCACTTGGCTCTATTGGCTAGGGTTTTGGCCAAGGATAATGAAATTTAATTATGTTGGGTTTTTCCCCAGATTTGGGGTTTTCCCAGATAAACATGTGTGTTTATGTGTTTATGGTTACTGCTGGTTATTTTTATATTTATTTCTCTCAATAATTCTCCGTAATTAATTTATGTTCTTGGGTAAATTTCTTAACAATTGGTATCAGAGCCAAAGGTTGTGTATTGGCTTCAGAAAAATGCTTTTGTTGCCAAAGGTTTTATTGGCGTGGTGAATGAAAGAGATTTGTTTCACTGCACTCATGGATGTCTAGATCTGGAGCCCATGTGAAACTTCTGTGGAAAAAATCAAAGACAAGTTTTTTGAAGTCCACAATGCCTTCTTACACTGACAGCGATTCAGTGTGGTATGGATCCAGGCTGTGCGCAAATGGAGGACACACATACGTGAGGAAAACGCAATCGTGGCCTGCTCTGGCGAGGAACAGCCACTTCTTAGCACTGCTGAGGTTGCTTCATTGCTGTTCAAGCTGCAAAACTCCATGTTTAGCTGTTCGTGAAGCCATTCAGAGATCTTGAAACGCATAGGGATTGCCGCGTATGCCCTTCACTGTCACTGAAGAACCCGACTGGATTTTAGGGTTTCCCCTAAATCTTTGGTATTGATGTAGTAATCGCAAGGGTTACACAGGTAGAGATCCAGGGCGGCTTCTGTTGCAGCGATGGCATCTTGTGTTAATAGCGTGCGAGGCTTGAGTAGTTTGCACCATAGTCACCATGTCATGGGCAAAGGCTTACTTTTTGTGACTCTGAAGTCTTGTGGATACCTGGGTTTTATGGGGTAATTTTCATGAGGGGATCCAGCTGTTATAAGAGAAATATTGGCATGGTGTGGAAGATCAGAGTATGCCTATTACTTGTTTGACAAAATGTATGAACGACGTGGAGTATCAGATGATATTCCGGTGTTAGATTTACAGATGGAGTTCGTCACTAATCATCAAGGTCATGCCTGATTTGCTGCTTCAACGAGCGATGGCCATCAACAACGATGCTCTGCGAATGCATCAAGTCCACATGGGCGCCATAAACTTCGGTAACTCTCTTCTGTAAAGGTATTTATGTTGTTTTTGCAAAAAGCTTTCGGAAGAGAGAGCATGGTTTTGGGTTAGAACCGGTCTTTTTATTAAACCATGGTTACCTAATTTTGAAACGACTGGCATGAACCGCAGCAGGAAAAAGGTTGTAGTAGATGTTGGCGGAGTACCAAAACTCGTAGATTCGAGATCTTGTAAAAGCGGGTTGGCGGGTGAATCCGACTCTAACCTGGAAAATTATGAATTTCCAAATACTACAAATAGTAGGACGAATGATTTGTTTGGCACAGAAGATCTCTGAGACAAGGAGTTGCATAAGCGAAACCCAGGCGAGGGTTTCAAGAACTCATCTCAGAAATTAAAGGCAGTTAAACTTGGCAAGAAGGCAGCAAAGAAACAAAAGAAGGATGCCTGCAATTGAGAGAGGATGGATCAGAATAGCAGTAGCAAAAAAAAAAAAAATTATTATAATGAAGTTAATTTTATTACATGTAAATGGGCATACTGTAAGACCGGATATGGCATGCGTACCCCTGGGTAAATCACTGGTAAAGTCTGGGTTAGACCTAGGTGATAGGGGGATGTCAAGTTAACAATTACTCTGGGTAAAAAAAATTGAGGGGGGAAGAGCTAGAGTGAGCAGGGTTGTCTCACTTAGCAGGTTTGGCTGGATTTAGTCAAGAAGCCCCAAGTCAAGTTTAAGGGGGGAATTGTTAGGTAAATTTGACTCGGGATAAAGTCAATATTTGACTAGGGTAAATAGTGATGGTTTTGGGGCACATGGTTTTGTGCACCCATAGTTTTCAGCCCATAGTATTGCATGTAATGGAGCCTATAAAAGGCTGGGAAGACTTCATTGTAAGACAAGGGCCCGGAGGTGAGCGGTGAAGGCTCACTTGGCTCTATTGGCTAGGGTTTTGGCCAAGGATAATGAAATTTAATTATGATTGGGTTTTTCCCCGGATTTGGGGTTTTCCCAGATAAACATGTGTGTTTATGTGTTTATGGTTACTGCTGGTTATTTTTATATTTGTTTCTCTCAATAATTCTCCGTAATTAATTTATGTTCTTGGGTAAATTTCTTAACAGATTCGCCACCAGCTCATCAATTGGCATGGAAGTATGAGGTTTATCATGTAAAAAGTGATCAATAAGGTCATCCTCATATAACTACCTACTCCCAATAGTAGTGTATAATGTACAAACTAGGTAGAGGGGTGACTGATAAAGGTCTTCTTCCTCTTCATCTACATATCTAAAATTAAAAATGAAGGTTTCATGAATTGTTTTGCAAGATATTTGATATCTTTCAGGTAAGGGATCGTGATTGCAAAAGCACAAACTAAAGTAAATTTCAAAAATTTAAAACAGTTAAAATGGAAAATAAGCAACATAAAAAACACAAGAAATTATTGATGGTGTTCACCCCCCTGGGTTATGTCTCCGGGTCTAGCTTCCAATGGTGGCCTTTTTCATTATATGGTAACATTTTCAAATACAACAACATGCAAGCTTAGAATTGTAAAAATAACATTTCCATTGCGTCCAGAATGCCCAAAAACCTTGATGTAGGGTCTTCTTGGGCTAAAAAAGGTTGAAAAATGGCCAAGATAGACTCTTCCTTCAAAATTCTTGCAAAACACTCTACAAAACTAGTTCACTTAACAAATTTGGCAACAAAATATTTTGTGGAAAATTGGTAAGAGTGATTTTTTTGGAACCCAGAGGTCTCGGGTTCAATCCACATTCTCTAGTGGAATTGGTGTTTTGAATTAATATATAAAAAAAATATTTTTTAAAATGTGGTCAAAGCCCTCCCGAACTCTACGTTCCCAGTTGTGTGGTCCCATATTGCTTGGGCTTGAGCGTGGGAAAGATGCCACACGCCTACAACTTGTAACTCCCTGTTAGTGGTCACAACTCTTACTATGATTGTGGGCCATTGGACCAATCCTCACACTCACCTTCTACGCCGTTGTAGTCCGCCACATGGTAGTCATACAACTAGGGCTTGGCTGCCAGGTGCAACCGCTGGCTTGACCCTCTCCCTAATCGTCACATGACTTAGAATTAAAATAAAAGTTGGCGACCATAGTTAATAATAATCACCTGTGGCATAATGGTTGGGCACTAGTTTCACTGGTTGGAGGTCCCATTTTTTATTCCACTGGAGGCTTCTCGGTCTGTTGAAAATTTATTGGTGTGAAAACCTGGGCCATGTGGTTGTCATGCCCTCATCCCACATATACCCAAGTAATCGGCCAAACGGGGTAAATATGTGATGAGATGCCACTATAGTGGAATTCAACCTCCTAGGTGACCTTAAGGAAGTGGAATCAATGGAAATCCACAACAAAAAGCTTCTATACCTACTATAGGACTCCCAAAAGCCTTCCTAGTCATCCCCGTGACCATTCCTTGGGTTCCACTATGTTTTTATACCATTAAACACCTGGACGCTCCCTTGATATGAACAAGGGTGCATCTGGGAGGCTCTAGTCGCTCCCACAACAAGGCACAGGTGGGTCTAGGGACTTTCCTCCTCAATCTTGTGCTTGCCACTCTGTTGGCTTGATTGGTCCTAACCCAGGTTCACTGTTAATTAGCCAAGGAAATCCCTACACTACTTGCCCTTTTGGCATCAATCGACGGAGCATGGACCAAAGTCTCACTTGAAGCAGTATGGGGGGATGCAAGAACCAAGTTTCCACACCCTGAGATGACAATGATGTCGCCTTATACCCTAACCCTTCCTTCGTGCAGATCGATAAGCCTTTTAGTGCTTATTGATATACTTCTCTTAGGCTTCCTCTAGAACTCCGTAAAGGACTATGACTATCTTTTGCATGCCCTGAATATTCAATTCATACACTTATGCACCTTTGTAATTATTCTTACTGTTATATTTATCCAGATTAGCTTAAGTAGTGGATAACTTCAAGATGCATTATCGTTATCTTCGCGAAAATAGATATTCCTACTTGCATTCATATAACAAAGTAAAACACATAGATTTGCACATCAATACATCCTGAAATCATAAACCCAATATTAAACATAACATAATCGCATGCATTCATAACAAAAGTAAAATAGCTCATATACAGGTAATTCTAGAATAAATATCTTTATTGATGTTCATATCTCCTTTACAGACTCTAATTACCCTACGCACACAGCTGCAGGGGTTCGCACACTCAGTTGCAGATTTCTACCCTAGGCCTCTATGCACTCAGCTATAGAGCCCCTTTCCTACGCTAATAATCTTCACTCTTAGCTTTCAAAAACCCATTACATCAATGACTCTACAAAGCCTATCTCTATTGTAATACCAAAACTCTTCTAAGACTTCCCTTTTTATACAATCCCATGGTCCGTAGACTAAGAGTTAATCTCATACAGCTGACACAAGCTACATAAACTAAAGGTGGAAACCCTTGATGACTCTTTACATCTTCATGCTCCATGATCACAAAATGCAGAGACTTTGCATTCTTTATACAAAACATGGACCTTTAACCCCAAAACTTAGGCTTTTAACCCCAAAATTGACCCTAGGGGACTCGTTTCCAATAGGCCCCCAACATAAATCTAGTGATTCACCCTTGAGTCACTCTTCTGGAATGGAGATCTTTTCATGAAGACCTCCCAACTCCACCTATACTATTGTAACCTCGATGGTACATTGTGTCACCACTTGCTTAACCTGCTTGACCATATACTCCATTGTTGGTCCAACGTTATTTGCCTATATCTTCTATTGTGTTTCATGCAGACTAGCCGAATTTCCTTAAATGGTGGCCATGAGCGCATAGGTTTCATCGAGCCAGGGCCCCAATCTAGCCTTCAGTACTACTTTTTTGCACTGTGCTGCATCCACTTGTTCCTTCAGTGCCTTTGCTTCCTGTAGCTTCACCAACCTCTGTGTGATGGAAAAAGTGTGTGTCGTCGCTTTGACCTCGCCATACTTTTGCTGTAGTTCCCTTGCTTTTGTTTCTACAAACTACACATTGGGGTCTTCCTGCAGGCTGGTAACTACTTCGAGCAACTTCCTAAAGAGCGAAGTGCAATCCTTTACTGCGGCATCCACTGCAGCAACTGCATCCCTGAAAGCTACCTTACACTGCTCTTTGACTTCTGGTGGAGTTGAAGGCTAGGTCCTTAACTCAAACTTCATGATCTTAAGGTTGAGCTCAAACTGAACCTTAGCTAACTCCATCCTTGCGTCGTGCACACCTGCAATGAGCTTCTGAATTCTTGCAATAGCTGGCGCATCTTCTGGGATACAGCTCGAGAACAATTTTGCATGCCTCATCTACCACAACTGTAGTGCACTCATTCTTATCTGTGATCTTCTTAAGGAGATCAAGAGTGAAATTCTTTTCTATGAACATCTGAGTGTTGTTGACCTTCTGCTCACTGATCACATTCAATGCATGCTGCTCCCTGGATCAAAGTTCCACGATCACACCATCTTGCAGGGTGTGAAGGGCCTCACTTGGCAGCGCGTCCAAGTTCAACCCAACCTTCTTGAGAGTTTTGATGGTGGCCTTGTCAGCTTCCACTTTTGTAGTCAATGCTTTGTCTGTCAGCACTATGGCCCGAGAATCCAAGGAGCAGACTAGCTCTACTGCTTCTGAGGTCCTAGGCACCATGCTAGTTGACGCCACACCAAGCTGTCCCACACTGATCTGCACTTGAGTGGCCTGGATCTGCAGCTCATTCAGATGCGTTTAAATGGTGTCCAAGGCTTGCTTCTGCTATTATTTGAACTGCTACAACAATTTTGCAGTGGTGTCCCTCATTGTGTCCCCGATATCATTCATATCACCTTCAGTCAAAGTGATTGGGTCAAGTGAGGATTTGTTGGCCTTGGAATTCTTCCATGGCCCTACTTTTTCCTGCCCTCGAGCACGCTTAACTTGGAATGGAGTAGTCTCCAAGTCTGTAACTCCCTACCCTGATTACTGCTCTTCTTCCTCCATCTATAGTGAAGGAGACTTCTATCTTCTGTCAGAGTCGCGATTTTCCTCTTCTTCTTCCTCCTCTACCTGCTTCTAAGTAGGGAACTATACTTTAGCTTTCTCTTCGGCCTCCTTTTTCCTTATGTTGGGAAATTTCTACATCTTTAGTTGGGCCCCTTCCTTCTTTTGCTTCGCGGTAGACTTATTAGACCTAGCTAACAATTCTGAGGCTATTCACCACTTTGATAGCCAACTCTCCAGGACCACAATGATTGCATCGTCCATTTCCAAGTATGCTAGTTCATATCATTTTTGCTCAGGATCCTTCCACGCCCGGATGGAGACACAATAGAACTTTGCTTTGAATTCCACATATCCTGACAACTGCTCAAAGATAGTTGGTGATAGCCTCAGCTTGTGGTTTATCGTAGCATGGATTCTTGCCCCCATTAGCACCTAAAATATTTTAGTGTCCTTTCCCTCGCGATGTCTTTGGTGGCCAAAAGTGAAGTGAACTTCACTGCTTCTAGTAGATCAGACACGACCAGAGAAAAATGGGTGTCCTCTGGTAAATCCCATGCAACTAGCATAATTGAGAGTAAGAGCCAGGTGCAATGGAAGGTCTTACTCTCGTCTTGTGATTCTCTGCAGTTCGCTAGAAACTCACCACAGAGGTATCGCAACCAATTAAATTGTACATCATCCATGCACTGGGCTACTAACGACACAACAGGTGCCGACACTTTATCTCCTCGACACTTCCTCACTATCTTCCCTGCCAAAATATGGGTGGCAACCTTAACTACGGGGTCGGTGATGTAGAAATTGAGTAGTTGCACGATTTCTTGGCGAGCTTGAATTTGTCCTTCATTCTCATGGCAAGGTCACACTCACCCGTCTTTCCGCCAAATGCCATCGCTGGATTCAAACCTGAATGTGGGAGAAATGTGACCCTATGGATCAACATATATGTGATGGGGAATGGTTCTCCTAACCACAGGCACCCATTGTGCACTAAGGATAACGAATCTTTGATTACCATCAAGGTTATGGGTGCATAGTGGTAATGCGGCACCCATAGCAGGTTTAATAGTCTTTCCTTGCCCAACCTTCCAATCCATTTCCTCAGCTCCAACATGGTGACACCAGAATATTTATAAAACACAACAGTCATAAAGGTATCAGTCACCAAGTGCGGGAATCGCTCTATGTTCGCCAAGTCCCAATTCTCTAGCCTGAGAGCAGGAATGTGCACCAAGTGCGATCCTTCAAACGTGATCAGGTCCGGCAGCAACGGGGTATTTAGCAAAAATTTCCTCGCATCCGGGTCCTTCACGACCTTCACCTTTCCCTGACACAGAGGGATGTGCTTGGGTAGCTTTGAGGTAGGGTATACACCCTTTATGTCAATTTCCTCTACGCCCATATCCACATCTTCAGCGCCCTCCTTAGATTCTAAGTCCACCACCTTGCCTTTCTCCTGTACAGTGGGATTTTCCTTCTAGTGCTTTCTTGGTGATGCGCGCACTGGTTGTGGCACTTTCTGCTTATCCTTATTTGTCTTGGGACTCTCTTAGGGTGGCGTAGGCCTCAGACTAGCCAAACTCTATGATTTTGACACTTCTATGGGCATTCCTACACTGGAAATCTCAGGGGCAGCTCCCTAAGATGCCATTGACCTCCAACACTAGCTGTTTCTATGGGTGTCGACATGAGTTTAGTAAGAAGCTCCTGGCTAGCTTTCGGCAACTTTTCAAACACTTCACTTACTACTAAAGCCTCGAAATAGTCATGTTTCATGCGTGCCTGATAGCTCAACACCTCAATTCTCAGAATGCAAAGTGTTTTTTATTGGGTGACCATATGTAATTTATAGGCAAATTTGAATTTGAACCTGACCATTCCCCCCAAAATCCACTCATAAATGCGAGATTGGCGGTAGATTTTCATAGATCTCACTCTTATATTTCGACTTAAATGCCACCCCCCCACTCCACTTAGCGATTTTCTCACTATCAAGTCATTAACAATGACCATAACGGTCACTTTTTTGCTACCCTACCGGGTTTCTCCTCCTATATCTCAGCTCCCTTCACGCTTTCACCAATACTATGAAATTCGTTCCTTTTGCGCAATTCCCTAGTCACACAGCTCTACAACCCAGGGAGTGTAGTTTATAGTCCCGCACCTCCTTTCAACTACCTGGAGTGCTAAGATTGTGCCTCCACCATATAGTCATCTGGACGGATTCCCAGTGTATGGGTTCAATCGGCTACCATTCACCTTCCTAGGAAATGGATCTCCATTCAACTTCATCAGCTGAATTTCTCCACCATTAGTAATCTCTTTGATGACATAGGGCCCCGGGAAATGCATCTGAAAATTTCTTGAAAATTTATCAAACTTGCTATCATATAAAAAACCAAATCATTTACCTTGAAGGTGCATATTTTGATGTGCCGATCATCCCATGGTTTTTCACACTCCTTTAGAACTTGTTAATGGAATCCATCCAAAAATATATCCTCTTCCAACTCTGCCAGTTGCGCGAGCCTTATTTCTAGGGTTCCGTGATCTACCATTCCTGTAAATGTCAATATGTGCAGTCTGGGTACAATGAATTCCACCGGCATCACAACATCTACGCGATAAACCATCTTGAAAGGCGTTTGTCTAGTCAGCCTTTTGCAATTCGTCCAGTAAGCCCAAAGCATCACAGGCACACACATATCCAAGTCATTCCCTTGTGCATTGTAGACCTCTGTCAGCACATTCTCCAATATATTTTTAAATGGTTCCACTATTCCATTAGCCTGCGGGTGATATGGTGTACTCTTTTTATGATAAGCCCAAAACTCCTTCATCAACACACTGATCGTCTCATTAAGGAAATGTGTGTCGCGATCGCTCATCAAAATATTCAAGCAACCAAATCTAGTTAGTGCATACTCAAAGATGAACTTTGTGGCTATTACTCTTATATAGCCCTTCACAGGCTATGCCTCTACCCATTTGGTTAAATACTCCATCGCGATGATGATGTACCGCACACCTGTCTTCTTTCCAGGAGGCTAAATTGGTCCCACAAAATCAATCAACCACTTCTCAATTGGGTGTAATGATAATTACAGTTTCAAGGGTAGCTCATCTCTTCATGATGGCCTTCCCATCCTCTAACATGCATCACATGCCTTACAATAAGCCTTGGAATCCTTATGAAGCATCGGCCACCACAACCCAACACGTAAAATCTTCTGCATTGTTTCCTTTTCTACATAATGAATTCCTGCAGCTCCTCTATGAGCCTCAACAAGGATGATGCTTTGTTCAAACTCAGGAACATACCGTTGCAGTATTTCATCCAACCCCATTTTATATAAGTGCCTTGTAATGATAGAAAAGTCTGTCGCACACACCACCAACTCCTTATTTTGCTGACTAGTATACCCTTCTGGAGCTGTCGCCATCATCAAGAAGTGTATGATATCTGAAAAATGATTTTCTACAACACGCACTACAAAGAGTTTGACGTAAGGCAGTCCTTCCCCCAAATTAGTAGGCTCTTCTCTTGTTTCAATGCACGACAAATGATTTGGTCCGGCATTCAATTGTCCTGGCTTCACCATAAATTCAAAATCATATTCCTGAAACAACAACAACCATATGCATATCTTCCCCCCCAACACATTCTTGTTCACCAAGTACTTTAATGCAGAATGGTTTGTATAATCTTGAAGTGTCCATCTAATAAGTAGTGTCTAAACTTCTGAAGCCCGTACACCATAGCCAATCCTTCGTGCTTTGTCGTTGAATATTTCTTCTCATCTTTAGTCAACTTTCTACCTGGAAATGCTATAGGGTGATCCAACTCTCCCTCACCGGCCTGTGTCAATACTGCCTTGAGCACAATACATGATGCATCCACATGCACATGAAATTCCTTATTCCAATTCGGGAAGACTAAGATCGATGCGATGACCATATTTTCCTTCAACAAATCTAATATTTGCTGACACTATTCATTCCAGCAGAAGGTAGCATCCTTCTTTACCATCGTCTCCATCTACACAATAATATGGGCATAGATTTTGATGAACTTTCTATAGTATCATGTATACCCCAACGTTGCGTGCAGCTGTTTCATGCTTATTGGTGCCTCTAGATTAATTATAACCGCGATTTTAGTAGGATCTACCATCAAGCCTTGTGTGCATACCACGTGACCTAGCAAGACCCCAAAAGGGACACAAAACAATAATTTCTTCAAATTGAGCATGATCTAATACCTCCATCATGTATCCAACATCAAGTGTAGACTAGCTACATGGCACTTTAGCAACCCAAACACTGTCCAATCATCGAAGTATACCTCCAAAAACTTGTGAATGAAGTCCTTGAACTCCATAATGACTATATGTGAAAAGATCACTGACATGTTCTTTAGTCTAAATGACATCAGAGTATACTAAAAGCATCCCCATTCAATCATGAAATTTTCCTTACTTCTATATTCTGGCGTGATCTTGATCTGATGGTACCTAGAGAACCCATCGGTGAATGAATATGATTCTTGACCGCAAACATTATCTAGTACTTCATCGGTAAATAGAGTCGGAAAGGGATCATGTATGCAGGCATCATTCAGCTTCCTGAGGTCTATGCATATCCTTATTTCATCCTTTTCCTTATTTTCTTGAACCACTATCGGGATCACCTAATCAAATTCTTCGACTGGTTCAATAATACCTACGGCAAGAATTTTATCCAACTCTAAGCAGAACTTCTCTTTATACTCAAGGTTGAGGTGATAAGGCCTTCGCTTAATCGAAGTCGCGTCTGGTTTCAATGTGCTTTTAGTCACTCCCAGGTCCCCTATTATCCCTTTCAAATCAAAAAACTTCGTAGGGAACAAGTCCTGATATTCGCAGAGCAATTCAATGACCTTATCTATTGTTGTGTCATCCCAATAGTCCCCAATCTTTGCAAACTTTAGCTCTGCATCTGTTCCAATGTTTATTTGTCTTGTTTTTAGTAGCACGGTTATATCTAGATTTTCAATTAGTGGTCCTTCAACTTCACGGTGGCCTTCAGTCTCTGCGATATTAATGTTTCTTAGTTCCTTGTCCTCTTCTTCGAAAGTCACATTGTAACACTCCAGTGCGTGTCTCAGCTGGATGGTCCAATTCAGTTGAATTAAGTCTAAGGGATCCTGTGGTACTCTAAAGGTTGTTGCCTTAACTTCCTACAATGCCTTGTTAATACTTTCAAACCCATCCTCAAAGCTAAATGTCATCAAGAATCTCTGTCACAGAACATCCCATTCTTCAGTGCCATGGCGGAGCTCTGTTTCCAAGTACCCGTTCATCAGTATTACATCCAAAGTGTGACAAAACAAATGTACCCACTCAGGTTGAGGCTCCATTCCATAAACATTAGTCTGTTTGGCCAGGTGATCGCGTAGATCATCCCTTCCATCATATTTCTCTGTTAACAACACTTGTGGGTGACTAAACTACAATATCATCGTCTTTCTATACACGCTCCAATCATCAAAACTATCTTTGTGTGTGCCCCAACATCTCGTAGGCGTAGTGCGCAGTGCCCAATCCAAGGCCTGGAAGCGATGCTTCTTCGTTACTTCCCTTTTGAATGCATCCAAAAAGTTATCGACATCAGTGAAACCATTAAAGTAATGCAAATTTCTTACCTCTGACGATACATAGCGCAACGAGTTGGTCATCATATTGCAGCGCAACGTATATACTTCATGCAGTTGATTATTTCAATGTTCCAACTCCTCATTTGAATATATTGTGTAGGAGATTTCGCATTTTGATGCAATACGTCCATCCACTGTTGGATTCACCCAATCCTAATCTCGTGTTGTTATCTTATAAATCTGGTCCAAGTCATCATCACTTTCATAATCACGGACCGGCTCAGTGTAGCACGGTCCTTCAGTAGGGTCCAAGGGAACTACTACGTAGAGTTATTTCTTCTCAAATATCATCTTCCACTTCATCAAATTGATTACCTCATTCATGTCAATGGCCCAGTCGATCCCAAGGAGTGCGGGGTAGGGATTATTGTCATCCACAATATCTATCACTTAAAAGTTAGCCAATGCACTCGCGCCCTCGATATCCATTGTTACTCCTTGCAATGTTCCCATGGGGATGATTCTCTATTTATTTTCCATCCTTAACTGAATCGGAGACCACTGCAGCACAGGTCTCCCCATCCTTTCCCATGTCTATTTAGGCAAAACATTTGTGTCTGACCCCAGATCCATAATTACTTGGTGCATATCATATTATCCTATCTATGAGGTGAGCCTCATCTCATGCCCCATTCTCGCCTTATGCCTGCTAATCTTCCTGACTATGCGCGATCCGTCAGTAGCATTTTCCTTTCCGGCGCAACTACTGATAAGTTCCTATAGTCCTTTTCCAACCTTGCTATTGTGCAGTATCTTCATACAGGTCTCTAAGAAAGTAGTAATCACGGAGGGGTTAATTTCTTCAGCTAGATTCTCCTGACTTCCTAAGGTAGAGGCCTCAGTGAAGATTTGCTTCGCTTCCATAAATGTTTCTCTTGTGTGTTCTAGATCAATCCCAATCTCCTTTTCTAGCACTTTGTGGACACACTCACCTTCTTCAGGTTGCTTCCCCTCATCTTCGCCAATCATCATCCCACTCCGTAGCACAATATTTATGTTGGGATCCTCTTCGCGAGGCTCATCCCTCATCATCTATAGGTTCTGAGTTGGTTGCAAAGGTTGCACCCCCGTTTCACATATCTTAGCTACAAATACCAGGCAATCCTAAGTTGTGTGGTCGAACTAAGTACAATATCGTCATGACAAACGTGTTGGATTTGGGCATTCTCGTATGTAGTGTCCTGACCCTCCACAGTTGTAACAAATGACCTGTCCCCGACCTCTACCAGGTCCTCCTCCACATTGGCCTCGTTTGTGGCCCTGATACTCTCCTTGTGCTCCCCTAATGCCTTGTTCTAGAGGACGGGTTTCTTCCTGTACACTATATGTGGAAATTATATCCATCATTAACTCGTAACTATGGCAATTGCGCTCATCATGACCCACCGATTGATATAAGTTGCAAAAGATATGTTGCGATATCTGTACAAATTTTTGCAGCAAATGGCAATTATCTGTCACATGCTTTCATGCTACCTGACAAATAGCACACCATAGCATGGGCCCTACACTTGGCCCTGCTTGAGCCTCTCGCCTCAGAGGGATTGGTCCTCCTACTACAACATAATTCATAAAGACTAGGCAGTGGTCTTTGTCATGCCACTGGCTTTTTCATTTCAGGTACCAAACTTCTTTGCACACCTCTAGTCGAGCTATTCTATCCTTCTTTAGACTCTGTATTTCTAGGCAAAGGTTCTGCAACTGCGCATGAATCTGCTGAACCCCCAAATTAGCATCTTGCATCGGTGTCTCATTCAATCTCATTGCAATTTCCACAGCTTCTGTTTAGGTCGCAATCTTTTGTTGTGATAGTGCAACCCTTAGACGAGGCAGGAGTGAAGCCACAAACCATTTGCGGTGCTGCCCCTCTATCAGGTTCATGTTAGCTTCACGGATTGTGCACTTAAACCTCTGGTCCAAATCCCAGGGTTTGTCATTAGGCTTCATCATGATCTCTTTGAATCCCATAATTAATTGCACTTCAAACTTAGGTCTATTGAATTCCTTGTTCAACGCGGTCTGAATATTTGCCAACACAGACTTTGGATTATCGGCCCAGTGCTAAATGTACCATGTTAGCCCACTTTCCTGTAAAGCACTAACCAACGTTGCTTTCTTCATTTGGTCATCCATGATACCCTGAGCTTGCCATACAACCTTCACAATGAACCAAAACTACTTTGGATCCTAATTTCCCAAACCCTTCAACACAAGTAGCTTCATTGAGTTCACCATCCTGAATGGTGGTGGAGGTGGCAATGGTGTAGGCAAAGGTGTATGCGGCGGAGGTGAAGATTGAGGCAGTGTGGGTGGCTCGGGTATTCGCAGGAACCCTTTATTTGTCAACTAAACAATGCTCTTTGAAGAAGCCTGTGTTGTTTCCTATTCATCACTCAGAGGAGGTTGAATTAGCGGGCTATACTCAGGGCATGTTTTCCCTCTGTTCCTGAAGGTCTTTCCACTTCGCATAGCCCCAAACATCAAGGTAGTTTCATAACCTACTTTTCACACAAGAGCATCTTAATCTAGGTATTTAAAGACTTTAAATACTTACCTCGCGACCCATTGAAGAAGCGGCGCTCTCCTTCACTGTAACTGACCAAGGTATTGACCACGAACTTTGTCATGAACCCTTCTATAATACGATCGAGCCAATGATTGACAACATGTGCGATCTTATCTTCAAAGGCTTCTAATATCCACACTACTTTATGGGTCTTAACTATTGGACCATCAAGCCTCCACCTTCCTTGGTCATCTACTAATTTCGTGATCCACTCATACAATTTGACCGGGAAGGAACACAAGTAGATCTCATGTATCTCTGTGTATAGATACCTATCCAACCACTATTCTTTCTTGAATTATGAATTCTTGTTCTCTTGCGCTACGAATTTGTGGATATTTCTATCCAACCAGGCCTCAATCTCCTTCTTAGTTGGATTCCAGTGATGCGACATCACACATCTCATTATGTAGATCCTGGTGCCGACAATGGAACCATTTGTTGCCCTGATGGGCCCTAACCCATGTTCAACATTAATTAGCCAAGAAAATCCCTACACTACTGGCCCTTTCGACATCAATCTGTAGAGCATGGACCAAGGTCTCACCCAAAGAAGTACCGGGGGATGTAGGAACCAAGTTTCCACACCCTGAGATGGCAGTGATGTCACTTTATACCCTAACCCTTCCTTTGCGCAGATCAATAAGCCTTTTGGGGCTTATCAATACACTTCCCTTAGGCTTGCTCTAGACTGCCATAAAGGCCTACGACTATCTTTTTTGTGCCCCAAATAGGTGATTCAGACACTTACACGCCTCTGTAATTATTATTACTCCTGTTTTTACCCATATTAGCTTAAGTAATGGATAACATCAACATGCAATATGGTTATCTTCATGAAAATAGTTATTCCTACATGCGTTCATATAACAAAGTAAAACAAATATATTTGTGCATCAATATAGCATTAAATCATAAACCCAATATTCAACATAACATAATCACATGCATTCATAATAGAAGTAAAATAGCTCATGCATAGGTAATTCTAGAATAAATCTCTTTATTGATGTTAAGATCTCCTTTACAGACTCTAACTACCCTGCGCACATAGTTGTAGGGGTCTGCGCACTATGTTTCAGACTTCTACCCTAGGCCTCTGTGCACTCAGCTACAGAGCCTCTTTCCTACGCTAAGACTCTTCTCTCTTAGCTTTCACAGACACATTACATCAATGAATCTTCAAAACATATCTCTACTATACTACCAAAACTCTTCGAAGACTTCTCTTTTTATATAATCCCATGGTTCACGGACCAAGGGTAAATCTCATATAGCCAAAACAAGTTACATAAACTAAGGGAGGAAACCCTTGATGACACTTTACGTCTTCACAGTTCATGATCACAAAATGGGGAGACTTTACATTCCGTATACAAAACTTCGGCCTTTAACCCCAAAACTTGGCCTTTCAACCCCAAAATTAACTCTAGGGGACCCATTCCCAATAGACTCCAAGATTTGTGCCAGGTTTTCAAGCCCAGAGCATCGGTCAATGCCTGAAAGTCCACGACACTTTCAAAACTAAAAGGTAACAACAAAATACTGATAAAAATGGAATTAATTTAACGAGGATTGAACTAGAACCCTACTAGGCATGACAAGTATTTCGTCAAACATGTCACAAATATGTAATCTACAGGTTTAAACATCAAATTTGAGCATAGGGGTATCATACTTATCTGAGAATTGCTAAGAAACATTGTTCCGTTTTCTCATTAGTTGCATTATCATCTATTAGGTCATAGATACATTATTTGTTCATTTACAAATAAAAACATGAGGAGAGCCATACATCATCACTGTCATAATACATGTTTATAACCAACATAATAACAACAAAAATGTCAAGGATACATCAACCATAGAATCCACATACAAACAAGTACATTTACGCATAAGATACCAAGGAAAGAACCTCTTATTAATGATTGCAAAGTCAACCCGGTATGGGACTACCACATTCCACCCAACCATATATTGGCTAATCCAAATGTCCCCTAAGCCAATCACCCCCATGTCATATTCAAAGAATTCATGTGGGACTCAAACCAAAAGAACCAACTAGAGCATCTCGATGCTAAACCACCTCATCCTCATCAATAGAAACCAGGCTTTACTGTAATCCACATTGGATCACTAAGCCAAAATAATAAACATGTAATAGCACGCTTTACCATGATCTCCACCAGATCACTAGGCCAAAACAAGCATGGATTCCACTAGATTTCTCCTCCTACGCTGTGAGGAATTTTTCCATCTCCTAGTCTCTAGTCTTTACTGTAATCCACACCATATCACTAGGCCCTAACTAAGACTCCACCCTCCAGGATTTACCATATATCCCATCTCAAGACTACTAGGCTTGATCGAGATCACCCACCTCTAGGCTTTACTATATATCCTACCATTCATTGGTCGAGGATTCCTACACTCACTGAACCAAAAAAAAATTTGGATTTAGCTCGACCCACATTCTGGTCTAGGGGTTACTAGGCCACGTGTTCTTTTATTTAGAGATCCACCTCACTCATCTTTGAATCCATTTGACAATCAAACTCAACCAAAACATGAGAACCCCATCACATCATGGCTATCTAGAAATGGCAAGGCTAGGTTGAAAAACATTGTCACTCCTGGAAAAACCCATGCCAATAACAGAAAGAGAACCAAGGACACACATGGAACACCATGCATGCCAAATATAGTAAGGAAGCAGACATTCAAATTGATCCCTACAAAGAATATTTTTGTAGTTGCTTGATCCTGCTCTTCCTTGCTTCATATCTGCTTCAGCTTTGCCTCCTTTTCCTTTCTTGATCCAATGATGAATTGCTCCGAGAAAACTCTAGGTGTCCAAGAGTGAGAGAGAGAGAGAGGTAGAATAGTGAGAGAGCTCCAAAACTAAACTAAAAAAAGGTCACATTAACCAAGCTTGAGCAGAATCTTACCAACTGATCCTCATAATCCTTTTTATCAATGATGCCTCTTTTTTCTTGATTTTCAATTATTTTCCTTAAATTTCCTCCTGACATGCAACCTGCGACCTTTCACCTTCCTTTCCTCCTAACTTTTCATTATTTTCATAAATAAAATGGCAATTAATGCCACCTTTCCTTTCCAAATGACTTAGTTATTTCCTTTGCCAATTTTCTTAACCATAATAAACCAAATGAAGACCCACTAGGATGTTTTTTCCCACCATTGGACTTGGAATACATGTCCTGTAACCGTGGTCTTATATATTTTGACATGGATTTTAACTATGGTTGTTATAGAACACTCCCCCTTTGGGTAACATTGTTCTCGGTACTCAATGACACCTATAACCAGCAAGACTTATGAAAACAAAACATACTACCTATGGAGCTTTATAGCATAGCTCCTTGTAGTATTTACAATGACCATCCACTAAAACAAGACAAATATATCATTTATTGGAGCCTTATAACACAACTCATTATGATATTTTAATAATAACCACATATACACACATACACATTTGCTTCACCCAACATATAATCATATTGTCTATGGAGCTTTATAAATTGAGCTCGATATAGTATTTACAATAATACACACATATACACATTTGCACATTTTCTCCACCAGAAAATAAAAGGATATGATGTTTGTATCAATCAACAAGGGAATCTAGAGGTTCACACCACTACCCTCAAAAGTAGTACTAGGATTCACCTCCTTCTTAGGAAGTCCAGAATCCATTTAAGGTCAAATCTGCATCCAATGTCTAGTGCTATAATCCTACACCACTTGTCCTCTCAGTGAAAATTTATCAGCTCATTGTTCTAGGGCACCCTCCCAATGTGTATTTTATTCCATCTAGCAATGCTAATGACCAAAAAAAAAATATCCCCGACCTTCCCTTCTTTGTTACACAATGCCTCGGGAAATCCGGTTTCCCCCCTTCCATGCAATCACACACCTTTCAAGTTCCTTGACATCCCCTATCCCGAGCGATCCACCCCTTAGCCAAGCTTCCTCATAGCAAAAGGTCAAACAACAAAGGCATATACCTGCCTGAAAACCATCATACCAGTCATAGCATGCTCATGGAAATAAATGGACACTATTTGGTACCAGTGTCCCACAATGGCCCTACTCCTGAATGATTTACCAATGTACTACTTCCTATTCCAATTCCTTTTGTTGTTGTTGTGAATGCTTCCCATTAGTTTCGACCACCCAACCGAGAATTTCATGCTTTCCTATACCAAGACAATAGTTTACATTAGATTCAAAATAAATTTAGATAACTTCAAACCATACCTCATTGGTGGCCCATCAACAAGGTACACTTGCAATTCTATTTGCTTGATGTCAGAACAAGTCAAACTAGAAACTTTGACCAAATCATCATGTATAAACATATCACATTAGGTTAGCTCAAAACACAACCATGATATATCAAAATCATAAATCACATGTAACTATCATGAAACAAAATCATAGATCATATGTAATCATCATATACTGGAATCATAAATCACATGCATAATAAAACTAAAATAAAATACTAGTACTTATCCTTTAATCAATCCTTAGCTTCTATCTCTGTCCTTATTTCATACGCACACCGGATTAGTTGCCACACCCAACAAACATCCAACTCCTTCTTCTCAACCATGTGCACATACAAATAGTGTGCATCAGACACATACAACCACACACGATGTACAACACCATGTAATACATGTACCTACACCTGACATACCACATATACACCTACACCCAGTGTACAATGCAACACAATACATACTCCTACATCTGGTTTACAACACAACACAATACATAGACTTACACTCGGCGTACAATACAAAAAAATACGTAGATAGAGTATAACACAATGGATAAATATATCATGATACCACAACTACATAATGCACAATAGATAGAGTTGCATGCCTATAGCAAAACATGTATGACATGCGCACAATACCGCATGTACACCAATACCATATGTACAACATATACACAATACTACCTGTACACAACACCACCTACAGAACATGCTCACAACATCACATGTACACGACACCACTTGCACAATGCATTCACAATGCCACATGTACAATGCACCACCTGTACAATGTGTGCACAATAGCACATGTACACAACATCACATGCACGACATATACACAGAACCCCCTACACACAACATCACATGTACAACATGTACTCCCCAAATGCACACAACACCACATGCACACAACACCATATATACATAGTACCACTTGTACAACATGCACAGAACACCATATGTACATAGAAATGCATATAAAACATGTAAATAGCAACATATGTACACAACACTACATATCCAACATGTGCACAACACCATATGCATGCAATGCCACATATCCATAATGCGAACAATATGTCCAACATGTATATCGAACCATCTATAACCAACATTGCATATGAAATATACACACAACACCATATATACAATAGGCACACAACGTCATAGGTACATTCAATGAATAGAAAATATGCAGAACATATACACCACAATAGCACTGCACATCGAATACCACACTACCTCTACCAATCAACCTTGCTTCCAATGCCTCTCTGCCATCCATGCTTATCCTAGCATGTCACGGATCATGTTGTTTCCATTCTGTTGATGTGTATCTCAACATTACCTGTCCAAAAAATAGACATAATATCAACTCATAACCACATGATACTGACCTCGTAGATTTTCCAGGACTACGCTTCCCACTTGATTCCTCATAGCTAGGAGCCTCTTCATGCCATTCACCTACATAAACAATCATTACTCCACAAGAATGATCCCTCAAAACCCTGTAAGATAATGAAATACATACATCCATACATACATATATATAAACATTAGCATAAGGAAATCATGATCCTATCAGGCAACAAAATACATACATACATACATACATACATACATACATACATACATACATACATATATATATATAATATATATATATATAATATATATATATTATATATATATATATACACACACACCATATACATATAAACATTAGCATTAAACAATCATGGTCCATGAAGACCTTTTCATACATGACATACATACATACATAAATAAACACATCATAATCATGATTAACAAACCATAATTACTAGATAGCATAAGGTTTGTTGGGTTGTGTTATATTCTTTTCCATGACTAGCCTACATAGTTAAGACGGGGGGTTGGCGGAGCAGAGCCCCCCCCTTCGTTGCGCCGACTATGCAATGGGGGGGTGGGGGTCAACAGGGGTTTTGAGGGGGGCAATTAGCCCCCCTCTATGGGGTCTAGGGCAGCACCCCGAGGAAATTTTTTTGGGACCCTATATTAGGTTGGGTAGACCTACCTATGGTTTTATGCATGGTTTTTGCACATGGTTTTGGATGTGATGGTTTTTCGGTCCATTGTATTGGATGCCTCGGCATGTATAAATATGTATTGTAACATTGAAAGGAATGTAATGAAAAATCTAACTGGTAGTCCTAGTTTTGGGATCGAGGGGAAAATCTCTATGTATATGTGTTTTATGTGTTATGCTCTCGCATTGTTTATTTTATGTTCTTAAAATTCGTATGCAGGTAATTTCTGTACGAGGTTAAAACCTACATTTGGTATCAGAGGGGTTTTGGCTTCAAGGGGATGCCTTTGTTGCTGAGGGATTTTGCTTGAGCATGTGGTAGGCCCTGTTTAGTGGGAGATCTACAGGATCGATTCTAGTGGTGAAAGAAGATGGCAAATAGTGGAAAGATAGAGATCGAGAAATTTAATGGTCAGAGTTTTGAGTTATGGAAGCTCAAGATGGAGGATTTGTCGGTGGATAAAGATTAGTGGATAGCGGTAGATATGGGTTCTAAACCAACGGGAGTGTCTGATGAATAATGGAAGAAGTTGGATCGAAAGGCTAAGAGCACAATACGATTGTGTGTCTCAGATTCAGTATTGTTGAATGTATAAGGGGAAGCTACGATGAAGGCTTTGTGGGAAAAGTTAGGGAGTTTGTAACAATCTAAGTATTTGGTAAATAAATTGTTCCTATGGAAAAATATGCATAACCCGAGGAGAAAGATGGAGACTCAGTGATAGATCATATGAATTCATTTAATACTATGGTAATTCAGTTATTATCTGTTGATATTAAAATTTTAGACGAAGATAAGTGCATTAGTTTGTTGTGTTCTCTACTAGATTCATGGGATAATCTGGCTATTGTAATAGGTAGCAATGAAACTACCTTGCAGTTTGATGAAATAGTCTCATCCTTGCTGACGGAGGAGATGAGACGGAAAAATATGGAGAGCCAGAATGGTGACGCCTTGTTTGTACGAGGACGGTCCTAGAAGAGAAACAAAAATAAGTCATCGAGTGGGAGAGCTAAATCTCCAGGAAAACCTATAAAGGTGGTTTGCTGGAAATGCAGAAAGGAAGGGCACTAGAAAAGGGATTGTAAATCTAAAGTTCTTAACAAAGGAAATGGATCTGATGATGCTACTTCTGTAGAAGCAAAAACCACCTCAGACGAAGGTGGGGATATGTACTTGGCTCCTTCAAGTACACATGTAGACCATGAGGCATGGTTGATTGACTCGGGTGCATCCTTTCACTTCTCTCCCCATAGAGAGTGGTTCTGCGAGTATGAGAAATACGATGGTCATGATGTCTTCTTAGGGCATGATAGAAAGGCTAGAATCATTGTTTGTGGAAAAGTAAAGTTGAAGTTGCAAGGTGGAAGGGTTAAAAGACTTTTGGGTGTTCTACATATTCCAGCATTGGCTAGAAATCGGATTTTTGTAAGCAAGCTGGGTGATGCAGGTGTAAAAAGACTGTTCAAGAAGCATACCTACAAGATGGTCTGGGGAGCACTGCTATTGATGCGGGGAGTTTGGATTGGAACTTTGTACAAGCTACAAGGTAGCACTATTATTGATGGGTGCAATAGTTATGTGGTTACTGAAAGTGGAGCAGAAAATCTAGTGGTCTCTGGAGAGAAGACCATGTTGTGGCATCAAAGGCTTGGGTGTATTGGAGAGAAGGGCCTTCGAATAGTTCATGGTAAAGATATGGTAGAAGGTATGAGTAACAGATCTCTGGATTTTGATTTCTGTGAAAACTATTTATATGGGAAGCAAAATCATGTGAGTTCCCCCTCTGGTGGTAAGAGGGGGAAATAGATATTAGAGCCTGTGCACAGTGATGTGTTTGGACCTGTGAAGGTTCCATCACTGGGTATGTCTATGTACTATGTATCATTTATAGATGACTTCTCAAGGAATACATGGATATATTTCCTTAATAAGAAGTCTAAAGTCTTTGACAGGTTTAAAGAATTTAAGGCTCTGGTGGAAAACTAGACAAAGAAGAAGATAAAGGTGTTGACGTCAGATAACGGTGGAGAGTTTTGCAACAAGGAATTTGAAGAATTTTGTAAGAAGGATGGTATAGCAAGGAAAAAGACTACTCCATACACACTTGAGAAAAATGAAGTTGCAGAAAGAATGAACAATACATTGATAGAAAGGGCAAGAAGCATGCTCAATGGTGCCAGGCTAGGACATGAATTCTGGGTAGAGGCAGTGGAGACAACAGGTTACCTGGTCAACAGATCACCTTCATCAGCGTTGGAGGATAAGACTCCAAAAGAGGTATGGACTAGTAAGAAACCCTCTCTTTCACATCTGAGGGTATTTGGATGTGATGCACATGTACATGTTCCAAAGGAGAAAAGAACCAAGTTGGATAGTAAATATGAAAAGTGCATCTTTATTGGGTATAAGGATGGTTTAAATGGTTATAAGCTTTGGAACCCAGTAACAAGGAAGGTTGCATATAGCTGAATGGGGGTGTTCAGAGTGGTGAAAGATGTTATTAAACATGAAATCCAACCAAAGGAACCTGAGAAGATAGAGTTTGAGCATAAGGAGGAAGAATCAGACTCTACAGCAGAGGAGAAATTAGAATATGAAGAGCCACAAACTCCGGGTGTGAGAAGATCAGTTCAAGAAAGAAGGAAGTCAGAAAGGTATAGTCCATTTTCTTTTTTTTTGAAATTTTTATTTATCTATTACTGATGATGATCCCAAAACTATGAAGGAAGCAATAGATTCAAAGGATGGCAAACTCTGGAAAGAGGCCATGGTTGATGAAATGGCATCTTTGCACAAAAATGAGGCTTGGGATCTCGTGGATTTGCCAACTGGAAGGAAACACATTGGCAGCAAATGGGTGTTTAATAAGAAGACAAATGAATAAGGAAAGGTGGAGAAATACAAAGCTCGATTGGTAGAAAAAGGTTATTCCCAGGTGCTGGGAATTGATTTTTGTGATATTTTTTTCTCTTGTTTCCTTGGTAGCTTATATTAGATTACTTTTATCTATTGTTGCTGCTTTCAATTTTGAGGTAGAACAGATGGATGTGAAGACAACATTTTTCATGGGGATATACAAGAGGAGATCTACATGAAGTAGGCTGAAGGTTTTGTGGTGAAGGGTAATAAAGAATTGGTATGCAAGTTAAAGAAGTCTCTGTATGGGTTAAAACAGCCACCAAGGATGTGGTATTAGAAATTTGATACATTTATAGGGGGACTTGGCTTCACTAGAAGCAAAGCAAATCACTATGTGTATTTTAAATTAATTGGTGACCATGTTATTTATCTAGTCTTGTATGTGGATGATATGTTACTTGTTGGAAATGACAAAGAAATTATCCAGGATTTGAAGACCCAATTGTCCTCCAAATTCGACATGAAAGATCATGGTGCTACAAACTATATTTTGGGCATGGAAATTAAAATACACCAGGCAAAGAGGAAGCTCTGGTTAAACCAAAGGAAGTATCTCAAGAGAATAATGTAGAGGTTTAATATGCAGGATAGTAAACTGGTGAAGGTTCTTGTTCCTGTAGGTGTAAAGTTACCTAATGAACAGTATCCCAAGACACAATAAGAGGAAGAAGAAATGTCCTGTGTTCCATATGTAAGTGCAGATGGTAGCCTGATATATGCAATGATCTATACTAAACTAGACATTGCACGTGTAGTGGGATTATGGAGCAAGTTTATGTCAAAACCAGGGAAGGAGCATTGGACATCAGTTAAGCAGGTTTTCAAGTATTTGCATGACACTAGTGATTATGGTTTGTGATACTAAGGAAGATTAGGATTTGACAGAGTGTTGGATATTCATGGCTTTGTTGATGCAGATTAGGCTGGAGATCTAGATCAGAGAAGATCTACAAGTGGGTATGTGTTTAACCTATTTGGAGGTGCAGTCAATGGGATGAGTAAGAAAAAATATGTAGTGGCACTATCAACTATAGAGGTAGAATACATGGCAACCACTCATGCAAGAAAGGAAGCATTTTGGTTGCAGAGATTATGTTCAGGTATGGGGTTAGTAGAGGGAGCCATAAAGATATACTGTGACAGCCAAAGTGCAATTTTCTTGGCAAAGAACCCGACTTATCATTCAAAGACAAAGCACATTGATGTTCAGTACCACTTTGTGAGGGATATGATAGAAGACAAAAAGGTGTTGTTGGTAAAGGTGGACACTTTGAAGAATACTGCAGATGCATTTACAAAATCCGTGAGATTTTAGAAGTTCTCTTGGTGTAGAGAAACAATGGGTGTCTTAGGGCTAGATAAATGACTAAGCTCTCTTGTGGAAACAAAACAACAAGTGGGAGAATGTTGGGTTGTGTGATGTTCTTTCTACGACTAGCCTACATAGTTAACCGGGGAGTTAGAGGGGGGGTGGAGCCTCCCCCTTCGTTGTAGCAACTGCACAGTGGGGTGGGGGGTGTCACAGGAGGATGGTTAACCCCCCTCTATGGGGTCTGAGGCAGCGCCTCAGGGAAATTTTTTTGGGACCCTATATTAGGTTGCGCGGACCTACCTATGGTTTTGTGCATGGTTTTCACACATGGTTTTGGACGTGATGGCTTTTAGTCCATGGTATTGGACTATTCAGCATGTATAAATATGTATTGTAACATTGAGAGGAATATAATGAAAAATCAAGCTGGTAGTCCCAGTTTTAGGATCTGGGGGAAAATATTTATGTATATGTGTTTTATGTGTTATGCTCTAGCATTGTTTATTTTCTATTCTTAGAATTTGTATGTAGGTAATTTCTGTACGAGGTTAAAACCTACAAAGATCATGGTTAAGGGAACTCCCTTTATCTATGCACAACATTAAGAACAATCATTCCCAACATAGCCAAGGAATCAGATTCCTCACATCCATTTAGTTTATCATTCCTATTAGATTTCTTATGATTGTCCTCCCACCATCCATTTACACTAACACACCCAACCAATCCAACTGGATATCATACTCTTTCCTTCAACTGCCCTTATACATGGACCAACTTCATCTGATACTTACATTGCTTGTTGTATTTCTTTCAGCTCTCCCCGAGCTCCACTAACTTTCCTCTTTCCCAGAAAGTTACCAAGACCATCAAACATAAAAAGGAAGAACAAGAAACAAACAAGAATCAAACCATGAAAACCAAAACAAATACGACACCACAAACAAAGTAGTATGGCCATATACTAAACATAAGAAAACCTCAAATCAAGCGCATCTCGTAAAAGATCGAAAGCACAAGACTAACAATATACACCATGTCTCAATCCCATGGTTCCGAAGGAAAGCGCAACCCGAGCCTTCTTCAAGATTTCATAGAAACCTCTATCGCCACGCAACTCCCTACATCACACTACCATAAACACATAATTGTCAGTGTATAAATAAATATAACAATATACTAGTTAGCTTACCTTATTATGCTAAGCACGTTATCTTGTAGTTGAACACATCTGTGTCATGTCTCAAGAAACTCCAATTCCCTTGACAGATCTAGCTATAAAAATCACATTTATTGGGACTTAAGGAAATATTCATTTAAATCCATTTCCTTAAGCCTTTACATATATTAGAAATATCTTATTGGAAATCACTTCCATAAGGGGTGAAGTAATCCATTTAGATTTCAATAGTGTCATGCATAGGATCAACGAAAATACTCAAGAATGCCCTCTGTAAGGTAATAGGGGAATTACACAAGCCAAAAGGGAGGTCTCTATAGGAAAATGTTCCCCATGGACATGTGAATGTGGTCTTATATTGGTCCTCAAGGTTGATCTAAATCTAGTTATACCCACTAAATCCATCTGGGAAGGAAAATAATTTCTTCCCTGCAAGGCCATCCAGGACTTGATCAATGAAAGGCAAAGGGAAATGGTCCTTCTTTATACCTTTTTTGAGTTCCCAATAGCCAACATAAATCCTCCACTTCCCATTTCTCTTGGGGACTATAAGAATAGGGGAAACCCACTAACTATTTAAAATGAGGTAAATGAACCTTTCATCCAACAACTTATGTAGTTCCTCTTTTACAATATCCTTAAGGGGATTGATCCTCCTTTAGGGTTTCCACACAGGTTTACATCCCTCCTTGATGTAGATACAATGATTACAAATAGAGGGATGGAACTCGTTCATTTCCTTATATTCCCAAGCAAAGCGATCAAGATGTTGCCTCGACATAATGCATAATTGCTCTTCTTTCTCAGATGAGAGGGTAGGGTTGATTTTTAGAGTTTTGGATGGGATAATTTCCACAATCTTGGCATGAAATAGGTCAGAATTAATAGAGCATAGTTTAGACCATCATTTTTTCTTAGGTTTCTCTAAGGACTCACCACCAAATCATCTATTGGCATGGAAGTAGGAGGTTTACCATGTAAAAATTGATCAATAAGGTCATCCTCATATAACTACCTACTCCCAATAGTAGTGTATAATGTAAAAAATGGGTAGAGGGGTGACTGATAAAGGTCTTCTTCCTCTTCCTCTACATATCTGAAATTAAAAATGAAGGTTTCATGAATTGTTTTGCAAGCTATTTTATATCTTTTAGGTAATGGATCTTGATTGCAAAAGCACAATGTTGGCTTGTATGGGCCTAACCCAGGTTCAGAGGTGATTTAGTCAAGCAAATCTCTGTACTACTGGCCCTTTCGGGAACAGTCCGTGCAACGCAGAAAGAGGTCTTACTTGAAGTAGTATGGGAGGATGCTAGAACCAGGTTTCCGCACCTTGGGGATGTTTGATGGGCTTCTGGAGGTTCGCAGTCCGACCTGTTGCTACGTGCACTTGCTAGTCCTTTCCAACCCCTGTTGCTATTTCCACACAGCCCTACTTGGGGCATGACCCATATAATACCCAAGTTCCTTGCTAATTAACTGATAACTTAACTTGTGTGTGTAAGATTTATGGTTATTAGAACATATTTAGCAATCACATCAGTGTGCGTGATACATAAAACCATATAAACATAAAGAAGATAATGCACAAAAAATACACATAAATAAGAATCAACTTCTCCTTATTAATCTTCAATCTCGATTACAGACTCGACACCACCCTGCACACTCAGCTACAGGGGTCCACGCACTCAGCTACATACTCTATTAGGCCTATGCGCACTCAACTATAGAGTCTCTTCTTACTACTATGACCCAATACACTTATAATCCTACTCTAAGCTCAAACCATTCCTTCGCTACTCCCTCTATCATCCCCTCCCTTTTCAACTTAGAGCCTCACTCTATTTATACAATCGCATGGTCTATGGACCATGTGTAGGCCGACATGTCTTTACATTACATTACATTAATTAGGGCAGACAACCCTATAACTTAACCTCTACTTCGTGCTCCGTGCCTGCAATTCGTGGGTCTTACAAAATCTTTGACCAAAACCTGGGCTTTGAGCCCCAAAACATGCTATTGGGGGATTCCATGTCCAACAGGCCCCCAACACATTCAGTGTGACTCGTCCCGAGTCACTCTGCTAGTGTGGGGATGTTGGCATGGAGCCCCTCCAACTGTTCCCGTACTGCCGGGAGGTCCATGGCACACTGTTCTACTATTTGTTGGACCTGCTTCATGCATTCTTCTGAATCATCTACATCTGAATCATGTCCTTTCTTTGGTACTGATTTTTGGTGTGTGTGTTTATAGTCCCGTGCCTTTTGTCTAGTTCCTCAAGTCATGAAGACTGTGCTTTAGCCAGTTAGTCAGAAAGCTAGCCCACCTGTGTAGGGCTTCAGGCAACTACTATTTACTTTTCCCAGGAAGGGTTCTCCATTACGTTTGACTAGCTAGACCGCTCCTCCGTTTGTGACCTCCTTTACCACATATGCTCCTAGCCAGTGCATTCTGAATTTTCATAGAAAATTTTCAAAATTACTGTCATACAGTAGCACTAAGTCGTTTACCTTGAAGGTGCACAACTTGATATGGCGGTTGTGTTAGGCCTTTCCACACTCCTTTTGTACCTGTTGATGAAACCCAGCCAAAAATCATTCTTCCTCGAGTTCTTTTAATTGCGTGAGCCTTTCTTCAAGAGCTTTGCGGTCCATCATGCCTATGATCGTTGCTATTCACAGACTAGGTACGATGTATTCCATCGGCATGATAGTTTCCGTACCATAGACCAACCGGAAGGGTGTTTGTCTCATCAGTTTCTTGCACGTTGTCCTGTATGCCCATAACACAATAGGTATGTGAAGGTCCCAGTCATTCCGCTATGCGTTACAGACTTTGGTCAGTGCAGTCTCCATTATTTTATTGAATGCCTCTACTATGCCATTGGCCCATGGGTGGTACGATGTACTTTCCAGATGATACACTTGGAACTCTTCTATGAGCATGATGATGGTTTCTTTCAGGAAATGTGTTCTGCGATCACTCATTAAGATTTTTGGACAGCAAAATCTTGTCAACATGTTTTTGAACAAAAAATTTGTAGTTGTGGTGGTCGTGCAGTCCTTAACTGGCTGCGCTTCCACCCATCGTGTCAAGTACTCCATCACGGTTATGATGTAGTGTGCCCCCATCTCTCCCTAAGGTTTGATTGGGCCCATAAAGTCAATTTCCCATTTCTTAAATGGTTGTAGTGTCATTTGGGTATTTAGTGGCATCTTATCCCTTCGTGATGGTTTCCCCATTCTTTGACATGTCTCGCAAGCCTTATAGTGTGCTTTCAAATCCTGGTGCAGGATCGGCCACCATAACCCTACGTGAAGAATGTTCTATGCGGTTGTACATCCTGCATAGTGTCCTCTTGCAGCGCCCCCATGTGATTCCACAAGGATCTGATCATGTTCAAATTCAGGTACATATCTTTGCAATATCTCATCATTGCTCATCTTCTAGAGGTGCCCCGTGATGACAGAAAAGTCTGCCGCATGCACCACCAATTCCTTCTTATGTTGGATTGAGTACTCCTTCAACGTAGTCCCTATTTTTAGAAAATGGATTATATCTTTGAAGTGTCTGTCCGTGACACGCACTACAAAGAGTTGTGCGTCAGGTAGTCCCTCCTCCAAATTGGTTGGTTCCTCACCCATCTCAATTTGTGACAAGTGGTTTGGTCCTGCGTTTAAGCATCCCGACTTGACTATGACCTCAAAATCATACTCTTGAAATAGTAAAAGCCATCTGCATATTCACCACCCCAACACAGGCTTGTCACCAACTATTTCAACATGGAATGGGTGGTATACATCTTGAAATGTCTACCAAATAAATAGTGTCGGTATTTTTGGAGTGTGTACACCATTGGCAACCCCTAATGCTCAGTGGTAGAGTATTTATTTTCCGTTTTGGACAATCTTAGGCTTACAAATGCGATCAGGTGATCTATGCCCTCCGTGCCTTCCTGTGTGAGTACATCTCCCAATGCGATACACAACGCATCAACATGTACATGAAATTCCACATCCCATTTCGAGAAGACCAGGATTGGTACGGAGGCCACTTTCCTCTTCAGGATATCCGAACTCTTCATGCAATCATCATTCTAGCAATATGTAACATCATTTTAAATAGCTTTTCCATTGGCACAGTTATTTGGGCATAACCTTTGATGAACTTCCTATGTAATCTAGTGTGTCCCAACGTAGTGTGTAGTTGTTTAACACTTCACGGTGTTTCCAAATTTAGGATAACAATGATCTTTGCAGGGTCCACCAGAAGTCCTTGTCTGCAGACCACATGTCCGAGCAGGTTTCCAAAGGGAATGAGGAATGTGCACTTCTTCAGGTTTAGCACAATCTGGTGTCGGCGGCAAGTATCCAACATCAAACGTAAGCTTTCTACATCATGCTTAACTAATCCAAAAACAGTCTAGTCATCCAGATAGACCTCTAAAAACTTGTTGATGTATTCCTTGAATGTGGCTACCACAATGCGTGAAAATATAGCTGGCACATTATTCAGTCCAAATGGCATCACGGTGTGTTGAGAGAAGCCCCATTCTATTGCAAAGGTCATCTTGCTCCTATCTTCCGGCGCAATCTTGATCTGGTGGTACCCTAAGAACCCATCCATGAACGAGTCTGCTTCTTGACCGCCAACATTCTCCATTACTTCATCTATAAATGGTGTTGGGAATGGATCATGTAGACTGGCATCGTTCAGCTTCCTGAGGTCCACACATATTCTTATTCCGCCCTTCTATTTTTTCTCTTGTACTACCATAGGACTCACCCAGTCAGATTCTTCCACTGGTTCAATAATTTTAACTGCAAGCATTTTGTCTAATTTGTTGCGGACCTTTTCTTTGTCTGTCAGGTTCAAGTGGTATGGCTACTGCTTAACTGGCTTCGCGTTGAGTTTTATGGTGATCTTCATTATCCCTAGATCACCCATGATCCCTTTTAAGTCTGTAATTTTAGTTGGGAATAAGTCTTAGTACTCACAGAGTAGCTCAATGACTTTATCGACTGTGGCATCATCCTAATAGTCCCCCAGCATTGTGTACTTCGGCTCTACCTCCATTCCAATATTGACCTGCTTTGTCTTTAATGGTGCGGTGATGTCGGGGTCTTCAAGTGATGGCCTGAAAATCTCGTGAGAGCCTTCCATTTCTGGAATGTTAATGTTCCATGGGTCCTCATCATCCTCTTCAAAATTTATTTTACAACACTCCAATGTACCGCTTAACTGTGTCGCCCAGTCTAGCTGAAGTAATCCCATTAGTTTCTGTGGTATTTTGAAGATAGCAACTTTTACTACTTGTAATGCATCGTCAATAGTATCTGACCAATGATATTCAAATGTGAACGTTAACAAGAATCCCTCGCGTAAGACATCCCATTTTCCTGTACCATGACATAGCTCTGTCTCAGTATAAAAATTCATGGGTATGACGTCCAGGGTATGGTAGAATAAATGCACCCATTCAGGTTGTGGCTCTTCCTCGTAGACCTTGGTCCATTTCGCGAGGTGCGTGTGTGAATCATCTCGTTCGTCATATTTGTCTATTAGTCATAATTGGGGTTTTCTAAACAGCAGGCACATCATCCTTCTGCATCCGCGCTAGTCCTCGAAATTTCCTTGATACATACTCCGCCATCATGCAGGTGTTGCGCGTAGTGCCCATTTTAGTGCATCAAACCGTTGCTGTTTTGGTACTGCACTTTTGAATCTACTCAGAAATTCATCCATCGCTGACAATCCATCATATGTCATTGGCTCCCTTGCCTCTGTTGTCATGCAACATAATGGCCTAATCATCATGTTGTAGTTTAGTATTGTTACTTCATGCAGTCGATTCTGCCATCGTTCTATCTCTTCATCTGAATCCAAAGTGCAGGAGTTTTCATGCTCCCACGAAATCCTTTCATCTTTATTTGGATTCACCCAATCCTCTCCTTGCATAGTTATCTTGTAGATATAGGCAAGATATTCATCACTATCATCATTGCACATTGGTTTAGTATATCACGCTCCTTCGGCTGGATCCAACAGTACTTCTACGCATAGTGAATTTTTCTCAAAGATCATTTTGTGCTTCTTTAGATTTATGACTCCATTCATATCAGTAGCCCAGTCTATTCGTAGTAGCGTGGGATAGGGATTGCTGTCATCGACAATCTCTATCACTTCAAAATCTGCCTGCGCACTCACACCTTTAATATCGACTGTCACCCCCTGCAATCTTCCCATGGGAAAAATCTTCTATTGTTCACCATTCACAGCTGAATATGGGACCATTGTAACGTAGGTCTTCCCATGTGTTCCCATGTTTTCTTTGGTAGTACATTCACGTCCAAACCCAGATCTAGGATTACCTAATCCATTTCGTACTTGCCTATTTGCGCAGTCAACCTCATCTCCCTTCCTATGCGCAATGCATGCTTTCCAAGTTTTCAGACCACACATGGTTCTCCTGCCCCTGCGCACCTAGTGATAAGTTCTTGTAGCCCTTTGACTACCTTGCTATTGTGCAACAATTTCATGTATGTCTCTAGAAAGGTAGTGAGAATTGAAGGGTTCATCCCTGGTTCTAGTTGATCCTTACCACCTGAAGTGGAGGCCTCCGTGAAGCTCTACTTAGCTTCCATGAATGTCTCCTTCGTGCGTTATAAGTCAAATTCGAGTTCCTTTGTAGGAGCCATGCGAACCCATGTGCTTTCTTCTGGCTACTTCTCTTTATCATACCCCGTGGTAATACCACTCCTGAGCATCATGTTTACATTTGGGTCTCCTTTCCGTTGTTCAGACCTCATCATTTGTAAATTCTGGGTCATATGGGGCTAGAGTACCCCCTTTTCGCGCATATTCGCTATCAACAAAGGGCAATCTTCTGCCTCATTATCAAACTAACTACAGTACCGACATGATATCCTAGTTGGGTTCGTACAATCGCAGGCATAATGCTTTGGCCCTTCACAATTGTAATAAATTATCTGGCTGCGACCCTTTCTTGGTCCCATTCCACCTTGTCCCTGACTGCGCCGATGAAAATCAGCGCGTGCCATCCCTGCATTTAGGTCAAGGGATCGCATCTCGGCCTACACCCTGTAGGCAAGAGTTCGGTCCATCATTAGTTCATACCTTCGACAGGTGCGTTCGTCATGGCCTACTGACCTGCAAAAATTACAAAAAAATTGCTAGGATGTCTGCATATACTTCTGCAACAGATGACAATTTATCCATAGTGTGTTTTCCTCCTATCTGGTAGATCATGCACCATAATGTAGACGCTGTGCTCGACCCTTCCTATGCCTCTAGTCTTAACGGCATTGGCCCTCCCCCTGCCATGCATTTCATGAACATTGGACAGTGGTCCTTGTCGTGCTCTTGGCCTTTGCATTTTATGCACCATACTTCCTTACACACCTCTAGTCAAGTTGTCCTATTTTATTTCAAACTTTGCATCTCCAAACACAAATTCTACAGTTGCACATGGATTTGTTGGATTCCCAACACAGGGTCTTGTATATGGGTCTCATGCAATCTCATTTCCATCTCAAATGGTTTGGCTTGGGTGGAAAGTTTTTGTTGTGACAATGCCATCCTTAAGTGTGGCGTAAGTGAGGCCACAAACCATGCATGATGTTGTGCATTTGTTAACATCATATTGGCTTCACAGATCATACTCTTTAGTCATTGGTCCAGGTCCCAGGTGGTCTCACTCGGGAGCATCACAATCTCCTTAAACCTGATGATTAATTGCGTCTCTGATTTTGGCCTCCTAAATTCCTTCTTCAAGGTGGTCTAGATCTCTGCAATTCCTGCGTTCGGGTGGTCATTAGAATGCTTGATATACCATTTTAAGGCATGATCCTGCAGCGCGCTCACCAGCATAGCCTTTTTAATATTATCATCCATGACGCCCTGTGCTTCCCATACTGCTCTTACCACAAACCAGAATTGGTCTAGATCTTCATTTCCTACTCCTCTAAACACGGGCAGTTGGATCACACTTGCCATACCGAACTGTGGTGGTGGTGAAGGTGGAGTGGGTGGAGATGGAGGTGAGGGGGGTGAAATGGGTGGCAGTGTGGGTGGAGGTGGTAAACGTGGAATTCTCTATCTTACCAAATTGACCGCACTTCTCAGAGAAACTTTCGAGAGCTCCTCCTCGCTTACCCACGAGAGTGAAATTAAGGGACTATTTTCCAACTCCTCACTACGTCCACTTCTGTAGATCTTGCCGCTTTGCATAGTCCTAATCATTAATTTATTCGCATAATCCTCTTTCCACACAATAGCATCTTAATCCAAGTGTTCAAGGATTTAATATACATACCTCACGGTCCCTTAAGAAAACGTCGCTTTACCTCACTATAGCTGACGGTAGTGTCTACCGCAAACTCAGTGATAAATCCTCCGATTATTTGGTTGAGTCAGTGGTCCACAGCTCGTGCTATCTTACCTTCTGATGCTCCTAGTCTGTGCACTAGTTCCAAAGTCCACACTATTGGTTTGTCAACCCTACACATTCCTTGATTGTCTGCTAACTTCACGATCCACTCATATAGTTCAGAAGGAAAGGATGCAAAGAAAATTTCGTGGATTTCCATGTACAAGTAGCGCTCCAACCACTGTTCCTTAGATACTGATGGATTTTTGTTCTCCTATGCCATGAACTCGTGAATCTTCTTGTCCAACCACTCTTCAATTTCTTTCTTCGTTGGATTCTAGTGGCACGACATCAGACATCCTTTATGCAGATCACGGTTCGACAATGGAACCATTTGTTGGCTTGTATGGGCCTGACCCACGTTCACAGGTGATTTAGCTAAGAAAATCCTGGTACTACTGGCCCTTGTGGCAATAGTCTGTACAGCACAGACTAAGGTCTCACCCGAAGTAGTATGGGAGGGTGCTAGAACGAGGTCTCCGCACCCTGTGGATGTTTGATGGGCTTCTGGAGGTTTGCAGTCCGCCCCGTCACTACTCGCACTTGTTAGTCCTTTGCAACCCATGCTACTATGTCCGCACAACCCTACTCAGGGCGCAACCCATATAATACCCAAGTTCCTTGCTAATTAACTGATTACGTAAATTGTGTTTGTAATATTTATGGTTATTACAACATATTTAGCAATCATATCAATGTGCGCGATACATAAGCCCATATAAAAATAAAGAAGATAATGCATAGTGAATACACAAAAATAAGAATCAACTTCTCTTTATTAATATTCAATCCTGATTACAGACTCGACAGCGCCCTGCGCACTCAACTGCAAGGGTCTGCGCACTCAGCGACAGACTCTACTAGGCCTCTACGCACTCAGCTGCAGAGCCTCTTCCTACTACTACGACCTAATACACTTAGAATCCTACTCTAAGATCGAACCATTCCTTTGCTACTCCCTCTATCATCTCCTCCCTTTTCAACTTAGAGTCTCTCTCTATTTATACAACCCATATAATACCCAAGTTCCTTGCTAATTAATTGATTACATAAATTGTGTGTGTAAGATTTATGGTTATTACAACATATTTAGCAATCATATCAATGCGTGCGATACATAAACCCATATAAACATAAAGAAGATAATGCATAGCAAATACATAGAAATAAGAATCAACTTCTCTTTATTAATCTTCAATCCTGATTATAGACTCGACACCGCCCTGCGCACTCAGCTGCAGGGGTTTGCGCACTCAGCGACAGACTCTGCTAGGCCTCTGCGCACTCAGCTGCAGAGCCTCTTCCTACTACTACGACCCAATACACTTAGAATGCTACTCTAAGATCGAACCATTCCTTTGCTACTCCCTCTATCATCTCCTCCATTTTCAACTTAGAGTCTCGCTCTATTTATAAAACCCATATAATACCCAAGTTCCTTGCTAATTAACTGATTACGTAAATTGTGTGTGTAAGATTTATGGTTATTACAACAAATCTAGCAATCATATCAATGCCTGTGATACAAAAACCCATATAAACATAAACAAGATAATGGATAGCGAATACACAGAAATAAGAATCAACTTCTCTTTACTAATCTTCAATCCCGATTACAGACTCGACACCACCCTGCGCACTCAGTTGCAGGGGTCTACGCACTCAGCGGCAGACTCTACTAGGCCTCTGCACACTCAGCTGTAGAGCCTCTTCGTACTACTACGACCCAATGCACTTAGAATCCTACTCTAAGATCGAACCATTCCTTTGCTACTCCCTCTATCATCTCCTCCCTTTTCAACTTAGAGTCTTTCTCTATTTATACAATCCCATGATCCGTGGACCATGGGTAGGCTGACATGAGTTTACATTACATTACATTACTTTAGGGTAGACAACCCTATAACTTAACCTCTACTTCGCGCTTCACGCCTGCAATTCACAGAATCTTACAAAACCTTTGACCAAAACTTGGTCTCTGAGCCCCAAAACATGTTATGGGGGGATTCCATGCCCAACACACAAACTAAAGTAAATTTCACAAATTTTAAACAGTTAAAATGGAGAATAAGCAACATAAAAAACACAAGAAATTATTGACAGAGTTCACCCCTCTTGGGCTATGTCTTTGGGTCTAGCTTCCAATGGTGGCCTTTTTCATTATATGCTAAAATTTTTGCGTCCAGAATGCCCAAAAACCTTGATGTAGGGTCTTCTTGGGCTAAAAGAGGTTTAAAAATGGCCAAGATAGACTCTTCCTTCAAAATTCCTGCAAAACACTCTATAAACTAGTTCACTTAACAAAATTGGCAACAAAATATTCTGTGGAAAATTGGTAAGAGCGCTATGTTTGGAACCCAGAGGTCTCGAGTTTGATCCACATTCTCCAGTGGAATTGTTTTTTTTAATTAATATATAAAAAATTAATTTTTAAAATGTGGTTAAAGCCCTCCTGAACTCTACATTCCTATTTGTGTGGTCCCATATTGCCTGGGCTTGAGCATGGGAAAGATGCCACGTGCCCACAACTTGTAACTCCCTATCAATGGTCACAACCCTTAATATGATTTTGGGTCATTGGACCAATCCTCACACTCACCTTCTACTTCATTGCAGTCAGACACATGGTAGTCATACAACTAGGGCTTGGCTGGTCAGGTATACCTGCTGGCCTAACCCTCTCCCTAATCGTCACACCACTTAAAATTTAAATAGAAGTGGGCGGCCATAATTAATTATAAGGACCCATGGAACAATGGTTGGGCACTAGTTTTGCTGGTTAGAGGTCCCATTTTTTATTCCACCAGAGGCTTGTTGGTCTGTTGAAATTTTTTTGGTGTGAAAACCTGGGCTATGTGGCTGTAACACCCTCATCCCACATATACCCAAGTCACTGGCCAAACAGGGTAAATATGTGACGAGATGCCACTATAGTGGGATTCAACCTCCTAGGTGACCTTAAGGAAGTGGTATCAATGGAAATCCACAACAAAAAGCTTCTATACTTGCTACAGGACTCCCAGAAGCCTTCAAAGTCATCCCCATGACCATTCCTTGGGTCCCACTACGTTTTTAGACCATTAAACACCTGGACTCTCCCTTGATATGAACAAGGGTGCATCTGGGAGGTTCCAGTCACTCCCACAACAAGGTACAAGTGGGTCTCGGGACTTTTCTCCTCAGTCTTGTGCCAACGACTCTATTGGCTTGATTGGCCCTGACCTAGGCTCAACATTAATTCACCATGGAAATCCCTACACTAATCTTGTTCCAGCAACTCTATTGGCTTGATTGGCCCTGACCTAGGCTCAACGTTAATTAACCATGGAAATCCCTACACTACTCGCCCTTTTGGCATCAATCCGTGGAGCACAGACCTAAGTCTCACTCGAAGTAGTAAGGGGAGATGCAAGAACCAAGTATTTGCACCTTGAGATGATAGTGATGTCACCTTATACCCTAACCCTCCCTTCATACAGATCGATAAGCCTTTTAGGGCTTATCAATATACTTCCCTTAGGCTTCCTCTAGACCGTCGCGAAGCTCTACCACTATCTTTTTGTGTGCCCTAAATAGGCGATTTAGACACTTACACAACTCTGTAATTATTCTTACTACTATGTTTACCCAGATTAGCTTAAATAGTGGATAACTTCAACATGCATTATCGTTATCTTCGCGAAAATATATATTCCTACTTGTGTTCATATAACAAAGTAAAACACATAGATTCGTCCATTAATACATCATTAAATCATAAACCTAGTATTAAACATAACATAATCGTATGCATTCATAACAGAAGTAAAATATCTCATATACATGTAATTCTAGAATAAATCTCTTTATTGATGTTCAAATCTCCTTTACAGACTCTAATTACCCTACGCACACAGCTGCAGGGGTTTGCTTACTTAGCTACAGACTTCTACCCTAGGCTTCTGTGCACTTAGTTGTAGAGCCTCTTTCCTATGCTAATAATCTTCGATCTTAGCTTTCATAGACCCATTACATCGATGACTCTTCAAATCCTATCTCTAGTGTACTACCAAAACTCTTCTAAGACTTCTCTTTTTATACAATCCCATGGTCTGCAGACCAAGCATGAATCTCATACAACCGACACAAGTTACATAAACTAAGGGTAGAAACCCTTGATGACTCTTAACAACTTCACACTCTACGATCACAAAATGTGGAGACTTTGCTTTCTTTATACAAAACTTGGACCTTTAACCCCAAAGCTTGGGCTTTTAACCCCAAAATTGACCCTTGGGGACTCGTTCCCAACAGCCCCCCAACACAAATCTAGTGACTCACCCCTAAGTCACTCTTCTGGAATGGAGATCTTGTCGTTAAGACCTCCCAGCTCCACCTGTACTACTGTAACCTTGATGGTACATTGCGTCACCGCCTGCTTAACCATCTACTCCGTTGATGGTCCTGTGCTATCTGCCTATATATTCTATTGTGTTTCATGCAGACTAGCCAATTTTCCTTCAATGGTGGCCATGAGTGCATAGGTTTCATCGAGCTAGGGCCCCAATCTAGGCTTCAGTACTACTTCTTTGCGCTGTGCTGCATGCACTTGTTCCTTCAGTGTCTTCGCTTCCTGCAGCTTCGCCAACCTCTGTGTGATGGAAATGGTATGCGTCATTACTTTGACCTCATCATACTTTTGTTGTAGTTCTCTTGCTTCTGGTTTTAGACACTACACGTTGAGCTCTTCATGTAGGCTGGTAACTACTTTGAGTGACTACCCAAACAGTGAAGTGCAATCCTTTACTGCAGCATGCACTGCAGCAACTGCATCCCTGACAACTGCCTTGTGCTGCTCTTTGACTTCTGGTGGAGTTGAAGGCTAGGCCCTCAACTCAAGCTCCATGATCTTAAGGTTGATCTCTAATGAACCTTAGCTAACTCCATCCTTGTGTCACGCACACCTGCAACAAGATTCTAAATTCTTGCATCAACTGGTGCATCTTCTGGGATATTTAGCTTGAGAATAGTTCTGCATGCCTCAGCTACCACAATTGTAGTGCTCTCATTCTTATCTATGATCCTCTTAAGGGGATCAAGAGCATCATTTTTTTCTGCGAACATTTGGGTGTTATTGAACTTCTTCTCGCTGATCACATTCGACACACGCTGCTCCCTGGCTCAAAGTTCCGTGATCACACCATCTTGCAGGGTGTGAAGGGCCTAACTTGGCAGCGCGTCCAAGTTCAACCAAACCTTCTTGAGAGCACTAAAGGTAGCATTGTCAGCTTCAACTTATGTAGTCAATGCTTTGTCCTATAGCACTATGGCCTAGGGTTCCAAGGAGTGGAGTAGCTCTACTACTTCTGAGGTCCTAGGCACCAGTCTAGTTGATGCCACACTGTGTTGTCCCACACTGATCTGCACTTGAGTGGCCTGGATCTACAGCTCGTGTAGACGCTTCTGAATGCCATTCAGGGCTTTCTTCTGCTACTATTTAAACTTCTACAGCAGTTCCATGATTGTGTCCCTCATCCTGTCCCTAATATTATTCAGATCACCTTCAGTTAAAGTGATCGGGTCAAGTGAGGATTTCTTGGCCTTGGAATTCTTCACGGCCCTACTTTTTCCTACCCCCAATCGCGCTTAACGTGGAATGGAGTACTCTCTAGGTCTGTAACTCCCTGCCTTGATTGTTTCTCTTCTTCCTCCGTTTGTGGTGAACGAGACTTCTATCTTCTATTAAAGTCGAGGTTTTCCTCTTCTTCTTCCTCCTTTGCCTGCTTTTGAGCAGTGCACTCTAGTTTAGCTTTCTCTTCAACCTCCTTTTTCCTTCTGTCGGCCAACTACTGCATCTTTAGCAGGCCCTCTTCCTTCTTTTGCTTCGCGGTGGACTTACTAGACTCAGCTGACAAGTCTAAGGTTGTTCACCACTCTGATGGCCAACTCTCCAGGACCATGGCAATTGCATCGTCCATTTCCAGATATGGAAGGTCATGCCATTTTTGCTTGGGGTCCTTCCATGCTCGGATGGAGACACAGTGGAATTTTTCTTTGAACTCCACATATCCTAACAACTACTCAAAGATAGTTGAGGATAGCGTCGACTTGCAGTTTATTGTAGCACGGATTCTTGCCTCCATTAGAACCTAAAATATTTTAGTGTCCTTTACCCTCATGACATCTTTGGTGCCCCAGAGTGAAGCGAGCTTCATTTCTTCTAGTAGATAGGACGTGACCAAAGGAAACTGGGTGTCCTCTAGTAAATCCCATGCAACCAACATAATTGAGAGTAAGAGCCAGGTGTAATGGAAGGTCTTACTCTCGTCTTGTGATTCTTTGCAGTTCGCTAGGAACTCACCACAGAGGTATCACGCCCAATTAAATTGTACATCCTCCATGTAGCAGGCCACTAACAACACAATAGGTGCCAAATCTTCATCTCCCCGACACTTCCTCACTATTTTCCTAGCCAAAATATGGGTGGTGACCTTAACCGTGGGGTCAGTGATGCTAGAAATTGACTAGTCGTGTGGTTTCTTGGTGAGCTTGAATTTGTCCTTCATTCTCATGGTGAGGTCACACTCGCCCATCTTTCCACCAAATTCCATGGCTGGATTCAACCCTGAATGTGGGAGCAATGTGACCCTATGGTTCAACATATCTGTGATGGGGATAAGTTCTCTTAACCACAGGCATCCATTATGCATTAAGCATAGAAACTCTTTGATTACAATCAAGGTTATGGGTGCACAGTGGTAATGTGGCACCCATAGCAGGTAAAATAGTCCTGCCTTGCCCACCCCTCGAATCCATTTCCTCGTCTCCAACACAGTGACACTAGAATCTTTACAAAACACAGTAGTCATAAAGGTATCAGTCACCAAGTGGGGGAATCTCTCCATATCCGCCAAGTCCCAATTCTCCAGCTTGAGAGTGGGAATGTGCACCAAGCACGGTCCTTCAAACGTGATCTGGTCTGGCATCAATGGGGTATTTAGCAGAAATTTCCTCACATCCGGGTCCTTCAAGACCTTCACCTTGCCTTGGCATAGAGGGATGTACTCGGGTAGCTTTGAGATAGGGTATACACCCTCTATGTCAATGTCCTCTACGCCCATATCCACATCTTCGGCTCCCTCCTCAAATTCTAAGTCCACCACCTTTCCTTTCTCCTGCGCAGTGGGCTTTTCCTTCTGGTGCTTTCTTGGTGACGTCCACACCAGTTGTGTCACTTTCTTCTAATCCTTCTTCGCCTTGGGACCCTCTTTGGGTGGTGTAGGCCTCAACCTGGCCAAACACTGTGATTTTGGCACTTCTATGGGCATTTCTACACTGGAAATCTCAAGGGAAGCTCCCTTATATTCCATCGACCCTCCAACACTGGCAGTTTCTATGGGCACCACCATGAGTTTAGTAAGAAGCTCCTTGGTGGCTTTCGACAACTTTTTGAACACTTCGCTTACTACTAAAGCCTTGAAATAGTCACATTTCATGCATGCCTAATAGCTCAACACCTCAATTCTTAGAATGCAAAGTGTTCCTTGTTGGGTGGCCATCTGTAATTTATAAGTAAATTCGAATTTGAATCTGAACGTTCCCCCCAAAATCCACTCATAAATGCCAAATTGGCGGCAGATGTTCACTGATATCACTCTTAAATTTAGACTTAAATGCCACCCCCCCATTCCACTTAGTCGTTTTCTCACTATCAAGTCATTAACACTGACCATAACAGTCACTTTTTGGCTGCCCTGCGTGGTCTCTCCTCCTATAGCTCAGCTCCCTTCATGCTTTCACCAATACTATGACATTCCTTCCTTTCACGCAATTCCCTAGTCACGCAGCTCTACAACCTAGGTAGTGTAGTTTATAGTCCCATGCCTCCTTTCACCTACCTGGAGTGCTAAGACTATGCCTCCACCATATAGTCATTTGGCCAGATCCTCGATGTATGGATTCAATCGGATGCCATTCAACTTCCTAGGAAATGGATTTCCATTCAACTTCATTAGCTGAACTGATCCACCATTAGTAATCTCTTTGATGACATAGGGCCCCACGCAATGCATCAGAAAATTTCCTAGAAATTTATCAAACTTGTTATCATATAAAAAACCAAAGAATTTACCTTGAAGGTGTGTATTTTGATGTGCCAACCCTGCCATGCTTTTCACGCTCCTTTTGAACTTGCTGATGGAATCCAGCCAAAAATATATCCTTTTCCAACTCTGTGAGCTGTGTGAGCCTTCCTTCTAGGGTTCTGTGATCTTCCATTCCTATAAATGTCGATATGCGCAGGCTAGGTACAATGTATTCCATCGGCATCACAACATCTATGCCATAAACTAGCTTGAAAGGCGTTTGTCCAGTCAACTTTTTTCAAGTCATCCAGTAAGCCCATAGCATCGCGGGAACGCTTATATCCCAGTCATTCTGGTCTGCATTGCAGACATTCGTCAACACATTCTCCAATATCTTATTAAATGCTTCGACTATCCCATTAGCTTATTGGTGATATGGCATACTCTTTTTATGATAAACCCAAAACTCCTCTGTCAGTGCACTGATCATCTCATTAAGGAAACGTGTGTCGTGATTGCTCATCAAAATATTTTGGTAACCAAATCTAGTCAGTACATACTCAGAGATGAACTTTACGGCTATTTCTCTTATACAGTCCTTCATAGGCTGTGCCTCTACCCATCTGGTTAAATACTCCTCTGCAATGATGATGTACCACGTGCATGTCTTCTTTCTGGGAGGCTGAATTGGTCCCACAAAATCAATTGCCCACTTTTCAATCGGCTGTAATGATAACTGTAGATTCATAGGTAGCTCATCTCTCTGCGATGGCAGCACGTCCTCTGACATGCATCACTTGCCTTACAATAAGCCATGGAATCCTTATGAAGCGTTGGCCACCACAGCCCAGCACGTAAAATCTTCTGCATTGTTTCCTTTCCTGCATAATGACTTCCCGCAGCTCCTCCGTGAGCCTCAACGAGGATGCTACTTCATTCAAACTCAAGCACATACCATCATAGTATTTCATCCAACCCCATTTTATATAAGTGCCTTGCAATGATAGAAAAGTCTGTCACGGACACCACCAGCTCGTTCTTTTGCTAACTAGTATACCCTTCTAGAGTCGTCTCTATCGTCAGGAAGTGTATGATATCCGAAAAGTGATTTTCCGTAACACGCACTATAAAGAGTTGCACGTCAAGCAATCCTTCCCCCAAATTAGTAGGCTCTTCTCTTGTTTCAATGTGTAGCAGTCAATTGTCTTGTCTTCACAATAAATTCAAAATCACATCCCTAAAACAAGAACAACCATATGCATATCTTCCCCCCAAACACAGGCTTGTTCACCAAGTACTTGAGTGTAGAATGGTCTGTATACATCTTGAGGTGGCCACCTTATAAGTAGTGTCTAAACTTTTGAAGTGCGTACACCATAGCCAATCCTTCGTGCTTTGTCATTGAATAGTTCTTCTCATCTTTAGACAACTTTCTACTTGAAAACGCACTAGGTTGATCCAACTCTCCCTCACCAGCTTGTGTTAGTGATGCCCCGAGCGCAATACATGATGGATCCACATGCACATGAAATTCCTTATTCCAATCTGGGTAGACTAGGATCAGTGTGATGACCATATTTTCCTTCAACACGTCTAATATTTGCTAACGCTCTCCATTCCAATAGAACGTAGCATCCTTCTTTAGCATCTTCTCCATCGGTGCGGTAATTTGGGCATAGTTTTTGATGAATTTTCTATAGTATCCTATATGCCCCAATGTTGTGAGCAGTTGTTTCACACTTATTGGTGCCTCTAAATTAATTATAACTGTGATTTTATTAGGATCTACCATCAATCCTTGTGTGCATACCACATGAGCTAGAACGATCCCAAAAGGGACACAGAACAAGAATTTCTTCAAATTGAGCATGATCTCATATCTCCATCATGTATCCAACATCAAGCATAGACTAGCTACGTGGCGCTTTAGTAACCCAAACACCATCCAATCATCAAAGTATACCTCCAAAAACATGTGAATGAAGTCCTTGAACTCCGAATGACTACATGCAAAAAGATCACTGGCATGTTCTTAAGTTCAAATGGCATCGGGGTATACTACAAGCATCCCCATTCAGTCATGAAATTTGTCTTACTTCTATCTTCTGGCGTGATCTTGTTCTGATAGTACCTAGAGAACTCATCAGTGAATGAATACGCTTCCTAACCGCCAACATTATCCAGTACTTCATCGGTAAATAGAGTCGGAAAGCGATCATATACGCAGGCATCATTCAACTTCCTGAGCTCTACGCATATCCTTATTTCATTCTTTTGCTTATTTTCTTGAACCACTATTGGGCTCACCCAATCAAATTCTTCAACCGGTTGAATAATACCCGCGGCAAGCATTTTATCCAACTCTAAGTGGAACTTCTCTTTATACTCAAGGTTGAGGTGATAAGGCCTTTGCTTAATCGAAGTCGCATCTAGTTTCAATGTGATTTTAATGACTCTGTGATCCCATATTATCCCTTTCAAATCTGAAAACTTCATAGGGAACAAGTCTTGATATTCATAGAGAAATTCAATGACCTTATCTACTATTGCATCATCACAATAGTCCCTAATCTTTGCGAAATTCAGCTCTACCTCTGTTCCAATGTTTACTTGTCTTGTTTTTAGCAGCATGGTTATATCTAGATTTTCAATTCGTGGTCCTTCAACTTGACAGTGGCCTTCAGTCTCTAGGATATTATTGGGTCCTTGTCCTCATCTTCGAAAGTCACATTATAACACTCCAGCACGTGGCTCAACTAGGTGGTCCAATTCAGTTGAATTAAGTCTAAGGGATCCTGCGGTACTATGAAGATTGTTGCCTTAACTTCATGCAATGCCTTGTTAATAATTTCAAACCCATCCTCAAAGCTAAACATCATCAATAATCCCTATCGTAGAACATTCCATTCTTCAGTGCCATGGTGGAGCTCTGTTTCCAAGTACCAGTTCATCAATATTACATCCAAAGTGTGACAAAATAGATGTACCCATTCAGGTCAAGGCTCCACTCCATAAGCCTTAGTCAATTTGGCTAGGTGATCATGCGGATCATCTCTTCCATCATATTTCTCTATTAACCACACTTGTGGGTGACTAAACCGCAATCAAATCATCTTTCTGTACACACGCCAATCATCAAAACTATCTTTGTGCATACCTGAACATCTCATAGGTGTAGCACGCAGTGCCCAATCCAAGGCCTGGAAGTGATGCTTCTTGGGTACTTCCCTTTTGAATGCATCCAAAAATTTATCGACATCAGTTAAACCATCAAAGTAAGGAAAATTTCTTACCTCTAACGATACATAGCTCAACGAATTGGTCATCATATTACATTGCAACGTAGATACTTCATGCAATCGATTCTTTCAGTGTTCCAACTCCTCACTTGAATCTATTGTGCAGGAGCTTTCACAATTTGATGCAATACATCCATCCGCTGTCGGATTTACCCAATCCTGATCTCATGTCGTTATCTTATAAATCTGGTCCAAGTCATCATCACTTTCATAATCGCGGACCAACTCAGTGTAGCATGGTCCTTCGGCAGGGTCCAAGGGAACTACCACACGGAGTTATTTCTTCTCAAATATCATCTTCCACTTCATCAAATTGATTACCCCATTCATGTCAGTGGCCCAGTCGATCCCAAAGAGTGTGGGGTAGGGATTATTGTCATCCACAATCTCTATCACTTTGAAGTTAGCCAATGTACTCACACCCTCAATATCCACTATTACTCCCTACAATCTTCCCATGGGGATGATTTTCTATTGATTTTCCATCCTTAATTGAATCGGAGACCACTGTTGTGCAGGTCTCCCCATCCTTTCCCATGTTTGTTTAGGTAGAACATTTGCGTTCGACCCCAGATCCATAATTACTTGGTCCATATCATATTCTCCTACCTACGCAATGAGCCTCATCTCATGCCCCATTCTTGCCTTATGCCTGCCAATCTTCCTGACTACACATGATCCATCAGTAGCATTTCCCTTTCTGACGCACCTACTGATCAGTCCATGTAGTCCTTTTACAACCTTGCTATCATGTGGTAGCTTCATATAGGTCTCTAAGAAAGTAGTAATCATGGAGGGGTCCATTTCTTCAGTTGGATTCTCGTGACTTCCTAAGGTAGAGGCCTCAGTGAATATTTTCTTCACTTCCATAAAGTTTCTCTTGCGCATTCTATATCAAACCCAATCTCCTTTTGTAGCGCTTTACAGACCCACTCACCTTCTTTAGGTTGCTTCCCCTTATCTTCACCAGTTGTCATCCCACTCCATAGCACAATATTTACCTTGGGATCCTCTTCGTGAGGCTCATCCGTCATCATATATTGGTTCTGAGTTAGTTGCGAAGGTTGTGCCCCCTTTTCACATATCTTAGCTAAAAATACTAGGCAATCCTGAGTTTTGTGGTCAAACTGAGCACAATATTGGCATGATAGATGTGTCAGATTTGGGCAGTCTCACTCATAGTGTCCTGAACCTCCACAGTTGTAACAAATGATCTGTCCCCTACCTCTACTAGGTCCTCCTACACCTTGGCCTCATTTGCAGCCCTGATACTTGCCTCGTGCTCCCCTAGTGCCTTGTTCTGGAGGCCAGGTTTTTGCCTGTACCCTATATGCATGCATTCTATCTATCATTAACTCGTAACTACAAAAATTGTGCTCAATATGACCCATCGATTGATAGAAGTTGCAAAATATATGTTGCAATGTCTCTACAAATTTCTGCAACAAATGGCAATTATCTGTTACATGTTTTCCCGCTACCTGACAGATAGCACACCATAGCGCAGGCCTTGCACGTGGCCCTGTTTGAGCCTCCGGACTCAGAGGCATTGGTCCTCCTGCTGCAACATAATTTGCGAATACTGGGAAGTGGTCTTTTTCATGCCATTGTCTTTTTCATTTCAGGTACCAAACTTCTTTGCACACCTTTGGTTGAGTTTTTCTATGCTTCTTTAGACTCTACATTTCTAGGCAAAGGTTCTGCAACTGCGCATGAATCTGTTGAACCCCCAAATTAGCATCTTGCATTGGTGTCATATGCAATCTCATTACAATTTCCAGAGCTTCCATCTAGGTCCCAATCTTTTGCTCTAATACTGCAACAATTAGATGAGGTAGGAGCGAAGCCACAAACCATTTGCGGTGCTGCCCCTCTATCATGTTCATGTAAGATTTCCAGATTGTGCACTTAAACCTTTGGTCCAAATCCCACGGTGTCTTTCTAGGCTTCATCATGATCCCTTTTAATATTACAATTGATTGCGCTTCAGAATTAGGTCTACTGAATTCCTTGTTCAGCACGGTCTAAATATCTACCAACACAGACTTTGGGTTATCGGTGTAGTACTTAATGTACCATGTTAGCCCGCTTTCCTGTAAAGCACTAACCAATGTTGCTTTCTTCATTTGATCATCTGCGATAACTTGAGCTTGCCATATAGCCTTCGTGACCAACCAAAACTCTTCTTGATCCTAATTTCCCAAACCCTTGAACACATGTAGCTTCACTGAGTTCTCAATACTGAATGGTGGTGGAGGTGGTGGTGGTGTAGGCAAAGGTGTATGCGGTGGAGGTGACGATTGAGGTAGTGTGGGTGGATGGGGTATTTGCAGGAACCATTTCTTTATCAACTAAACTATGCTCTCTGAAGAAGCCTGTGTTGTTTCCTCGTCATCACTCAGAGGAGGTTCAATCAACGGGCTATACTCAAGGCCTGTTTTCACTCTATACCTAAAGGTCATTCCACTTCGCATAGCCCCAAAAATCAAGGTAGTTGCATAACCTACTTTTCACACAAGAGTATCTTAATCCAGGGATTTAAAGACTTTCAATACTTACCTCACAGCCTCTTGAAGAAGCGATGCTCTGCTTCGCTGTAACTGACCGAGGTATCAACTGCGTGCGATCTTATCTTCAGAGGCTTCTGATATCCACACTAACTTCGGGGTCTTGACTATTGGACCGTCAAGCATCCACCTTCCTTGGTCGTCTACCAATTTCACGATCCACTTGTACAATTCGACCGAGAAGGAACAAAAGTAGATATCATGTATCGATGTGTACAGATACCTATCCAACCACTGTTATTTCTTGAGTTGTGAATTCTTGTTCTCTTGCGTTGCGAATTCATGGATTTTCTATCCAACCAGTCCTCAATCTCCTTCTTAGTTGGATTCCAGTGATGCAACATCACACATATCATTATGCAGATCCCGATCTCGACAATGGAACCATTGTTGGCTTGATGGGCCCTAACCAAGGTTTAGAGTTGATTAGCCAAGAAAATACCTACACTACTGGCCCTTTCAGCATCAACCTGTAGAGCATGGACCAAAGTCTCACCCGAAGAAGTATGGGGGGATGTAGGAACCACGTTTCCGCACCCTGAGATGGCAGTGATGTCGCTTTATACCCTAACCGTTCCTTTGTGCAGATCGATAATCCTTTTAGGGCTTATTGATACACTTCCCTTAGGCTTCCTCTAGACCGCCATGAAGGTCTATGACTGTCGTTTGCGTGCCCCAAATAGGCAATTCAGACACTTAGATGCCCCTGTAATTATTCTTATTATTGTGTTTACCCAGATTAGCTTAAGTAGTGGATAACTTCAACATTCATTATGGTTATCTTCCCGAAAACATATATTCCTACTTGCGTTCATATAACAAAGTAAAACACATAGACTTGCGCATCAATATAGTGTTAAATCATAAACCCAATATTCAACATAACATAATCACATACATTCATAATATAAGCAAAATAGCTCATACATAGGTAATGCCAGAATAAATCTCTTTATTGATGTTCAAATCTCCTTTGAAGACTCTAACTACCCTACGCACACAGTTGCAGGGGTCTGTGCACTCAGTTGCAAACTTATACCCTAGGCCTCTGTGCACTCAGCTGTAGAGCCTCTTTCCTACGCTAAGACTCTTCACCCTTAGCTTTCATAGACACATTAGATCAATGAATCTTCAAAACATATCTCTACAATACTACCAAAACTCTTCTAAGACTTCTCCTTTTATATAATCCCATGGTTCGCGGACCAAGGATGAATCTCATACAGCTGACACAAGTTACATAAACTAAGGGTGGAAACCCTTGATGACTCTTTACATCTTCACGCTTCGCGATCACAAAATTCAGATACTTTACATTCTTTATACAAAACTTGGGCCATTAACCCCAATACTTGGGCTTTCAACCCCAAAATTGACTCTAGGGGACCCATTCCTGACACACTCCGTGATTTGTGCTAGTTTTTCAAGCCCAGAGCCCAGGTCACTACCCGAAACTCCATGAAACTTTCAAAACTGAAAGATAACAACAAAATATTAATAAAAATGAAATTAATTTAACAAGGATTGAACTAGAACCCTAGTAGCCATGACAAGTATTTCGTCATAAATGTCACAAATATGTAATCTACAGGTTTAAACATCAAATCTGAGCATAGGGGTCTTATAGTTATCTGAGAATTGCTAGGAAACATTGTTCCCTTATATCATTAGCTACATTATCATCTATTAAGTCATAGATACATTATTCATTCATTTATAAATAAAAACATGAGGAGAGCCATACATTCTCACTGTCATAATACATGTTTATAGCCAACATAATAACAACAAAAATATCAAGGATACAATAGCCATAGAATCCACATACAAACAAGTACATTTACACATAATATACCAAGGAAAGAACATCTTATTAATGAATGCAAAGTCAACTTGGTATGGGACTGCCACATTCCACCGAGCCATAGATTGGCTAAGCCAAATGTCCCCTTAGCCAATCACCCCCATGCTATATTCCAAGAATTCATGTGGGACTCAAACCAAAAGAACCAACTGGAGCATCTCACCGCTAAACCACCTCATCCTCATCAATAGAAACCAGGGTTTACTGCAATCCACATTGGATCACTAAACCAAAACAATAAACATGTAATAACAAGCTTTACCATGATCTCCACTAGATCACTAGGCCAAAACAAGCATGGATTCGACTAGATTTCTCCTCCTACACCGTGAGGAATTTTCCCATCTCCTAGTCTCTAGGATTTACTGCAATCCACACCAGATCACTAGGCCCTAACTAAGACTCCACTCTCTAGGATTTACCATATATCCCATCTTAGGATTACTAGGCTTGATGGAGATCACAGACCTCTAGGCTTTACTATATATCCTACCATACATTGGTTGAGGATTCCTACACTCATTGAACCAACACAAAATCTGGATTTACCTCGACCCACATTCAGGTTCAAGGGTTACTATGCGATGCATCCTTTTATTTACAGATCCACCTACTCAGCGTTGAATCCATCTGACAATCAAACTCAACCAAAACATGAGAACCCCATCACACCATGGCTCTCTAGAAATGGCAAGGCTAGGCTGAAAAACATTGTCACACCTAGAAAAACCCATGCCAATAACAGAAAGAGAACCAAGGACACACATGGAACACCATGCATGCCAAATATAGTAAGGAAGCACACATTCAAATTGATCCCTACAAAGAATATTTTTTTAGTTGCTTGATCTTGCTCTTCCTTGCTTGATCTTTGCTTCCTCTTTGCCTCCTTTTCATTTCTTGATCCAACGATGAATTGCTGTGAGAAAACTCTAGGTGTCCAAGAGTGAGAGAGAGAGAGAATAATGAGAGAGCTCCAAAACTAAATTGAAAAATGGTTACATTAACCAAGCTTGAGCAAAATCTTACCAACTGATCCTCAGAAGCCTTTTTATGACCAAGGCCTCTGTTTTCTTGATTTTCAATTATTTTCCTTAAATTTCCTCCTGACATGCAACTTGTGACCTTTCAGCTTCCTTTCCTCCTAATATTTCATTATTTTCATAAATTAAATGGCAATTAATGCTACCTTTCCTTTCCAAATGGCTTAGCCATTTCCTTTTCCAATTTTCTTAACCATAATAAACCGAATGAAGACTGACTAGGATGTTGTTTGCCACCATTCAACTTGGAATACATGTCCCATGACCATGGTATTATATATTTTGACATGGATTTTTAACCAGGGTTGTTATAGAACACTCCTCCTTTGGGGAACATCGTCCTTCGTATTCAATGACACTTATAAACAGCAAGACTACTGAAAATAAAACATACTACCTATGGAGCTTTATAACATAGCTCGTTGCAGTATTTACAATGACCATCCAGTAAAACATGACATATATCATTTATTGGCGCTTTATAACATAGCTCATTATGATATTTATAATAATAGCCACATAAAGACATACACATTTGCTTCACCCAACATATAATCATAGTGTCTATGGAGCTTTATAAATCGATCTTGATATAGTCTTTACAATAATACACACATATACACATATGCACATTTTCCCTACCAGAAAATAAAAGGATACGATGTTTGTATCAATCAACAAGGGAATATCGAGGCTCACACCTCTACCCTCGAAAGTAGTACTAGGATTCACCTCCTTCTTAGGAAGTCCAGAATCCATTTAAGGTCAAATCTACATCCAATGTCCAATGCTATAATCCTGCACCACTTGTCCTCTCAGTGAAAATTTATCAGCTCATTTTTCTAGGGCACACTCCCAATGTGTATTTTATTCCATATGGAAATGATAATTACCAAAAACAAAATCCCCAACCTTCCCTTATTTGTTACAAAATGCTTCAGGAAATCCTATTCCCCCCTTTCGTGCAGTCACACACCTTTCAAGTTTCTCGACATCCCCTATCTCGAGTGACCGCCCCCTTTAGCCAGGCTTCCTCACAGCGAAAGGTCAAACAAGAAAGGCGTATACCTACCTCAAAACCATCATACTAGTCATAGCATGCTCATGGAAATCAATGGACATTATTTGGTACTAGTGTCCCACAATGGCCCTGCTCTTGAATGATTTACCAATGTACTGCTTCCTATTCCAATTCCTTTGTTGTTGCTGTGAATGCTTGCCATCAATTTCGACCACCCAACTGGGAATTTCATGCTTTCATATACCAAGACAATAGTTTCCATTATATTCAAAATAAATTTAGATAGCTTCAAATCATACCTCATTGGTGGCCCATCAACAAGGTACACTTGCAATTCTGTTTGCTTCATGTCACAACAAGTCAAACTAGAAACTTTGACCAAATCATCATGTATAAACATATCACATTAGGTTAGCTCAAAACATAACCATGATATATCAAAATCATAAATCACATGTAACCATCATGAAAGAGAATCGTAGATCATATGTAATCAGCATGTACCAGAATCATAAATCACATGCATAATAAAACTAAAATAAAATACTAATATTTATCCTTTAATCAATCCTTAGCTTCTATCTTTGTCCTTATTTCGTACGCACACCAAATCAGTTGCCACACCCAACAAACATCCAATTCCTTCTCCTCAACCATGTGCACATACACATAGTGTGCATCAGACACATACAACCACACATGACATACAACACCATGCAATACATGTACCTACACTAAACATACCGCACATACACCTACACCCAGTGTACAACACAACACAATACATACTCCTACATTTGGTTTACAAAACAACATAATACATATACCTAAACTTGGCGTACAACAGAAAAAAAATATGTAGATAGAGTATAACATAATGGATACATATCTCATGATACCATAACTACACAATGCACATACATAGTGTCGCATGCGTGCAACACAACATGTATGACATGTGCACAATACCACATGTACGCTAGTATCATATGTACAACATGTACACAATACTACCTATACACAACGCCACCTACAGAACATGTGCACAACATCACATGTACACGCACCACCTGCGCAACATGTACACAATGCCACATGTACACCGCACCACCTGTACAATGTGTACACAATACCACATGTACACAGTACCATATGCACGACATGTACACGACACCACATGTACATGACATCATATGAACATCATATACACATAACCCCCTACACACAACATCACATGTACAACATCTACTCCCCACATGCACACAACAACACATGTACAATCATGCACACAACACCATATATACATAGTACCACTTGTACAACATGCACAGAACACCATATGTACATAGAAATGCATATAAAACATGTACATAACACTAAATATCCAACATGTGCACAACACCATATGCATGCAATGCCACATATCCATAATGCGAACAATACATCCAACATGTACATAGAACCATCTATACCCAACACTGAATATGAAATATACACACAATACCATATATACAATAGGCACACAACGTCACTGGTACAATCACTAAATATAAAATATGCACAACATATACACAACAATAGAATTGCACATCCAAGACCACACCACCTCTACCAAGCAACCTTGCTTCCAATGTCTCTCCGCCATCCATGCTTATCCTAGCATGTCGCAAATCATGTCGTTTGCATTCTATTGATGTGTCTCTTAGCATTACCTGTCCAAAAAATAGACATAATATCAACTCATAACCACATGATAGATTTTCCAGGACTACGCTTCCCACTTGACTCCTCATAGCTAGGAGCCTCTTCATGCCATTCACCTGCATAAAAAATCATTCCTCCACAAGAATGATCCCTTAGAACCCTATAAGGCAATGACATACATACATCCATACATACATATATATAAACATTAGCATAAGGAAATCATGATCCTATTAGGCAAAAAAATACATACATATATATATATATATATATATACATATAAACATTAGCATTAAACAATAATGATCCATGAAGACCTTGTCAGACATGACATACATACATACATAAATAAACATCAGCATAATCATGATCACAACATAATTACCAGATAGCATAAGTTTGTTGGGTTGTGTTATATTCTTTCCACGACTAGCCTATGTAGTTAACCAGGGGGTTAGGGG
>APFE030843981.1:84694-101223 GCA_000404065.3 Pinus taeda
TGTATAAATATGTATTGTAACATTGAAAGGAATATAATGAAAAATCAAGCTGGTAGTCCTGGTTTTGGGATCCAGGGGAAAATCTCTGTGTATATGTGCTTTATGTGTTATGCTCTCACATTGTTTATTTTATGTTCTTAGAATTCATATGCAGGTAATTTCTGTATGGGGTTAAAACTTACATTTCATATCAAATATGTTTTGGCTTCAAGGGGATTCCTTTGTTGCTGAGGGGTTTCACTCGGGCCTATGGTAGGCCTTGTTCAGTGGGAGATCTGTAGGATCGATTCTAGAGGTGAAAGAGGATGGCAAACAATGGAAAGATAAACATCGAAAAATTTAATGGTCAAATTTTTGAGTTATGGAAGCTCAATATTCAGCATCCGTTGATGGATAAAGATCAGTGGATCATGGTAGATCTGGATACTAAACAATGAGAGTGTCCGATGAAGAATGGAAGAAGTTGGATCGGAACGCTAATAGCACAATATGATTGTGTGTCTCAAATTTAGTATTGCTAAATGTCTCAGGGGAAGCTGCGGTGAAGGCCTTGTGGGACAAGTTAGGGACTTTGTAACAATCTAAGTCTCTGGTGAATAAACTATTCCTATGGAAAAAGCTGTATATCCTAAGGATGAAAGATGGATACTTAATGATAGATCATCTGAATGCATTTAATAATATGGTAATTTAGTTATTATCTGTTGATATTAAAAATTTAGATGAAGATAAGTGCATTAGTTTGTTGTGTTCTCTACCAGATTCATGGGATAGTCTGGTTATTGCAATAGGTAGCAATGCAACTGCATTACAGCTTGATGAAATAGTCTCATCCTTGCTAAAGGAGGAGATGAGACGGAAAAATATGGAGAGGAAAAATGGTGATGCCTTGTCTGTATGAGGACAGTCCCAGAACAGAAACAAAAATAATTCATCGAGTGGGAGATCTAAATCTCTAAGAAAACCTATAAAGGTGGTTTGCTGGAAATGCAGAAAGGAAGGGCACTACAAAAGGGACTGTAAATCTAAAGCTCCTAACAAACTAAAGGTATCTAATGATGCTCCTTCTACAGAAGCTAAAACCACCTCAGATGAAGGTGGGGATGTGTACTTGGCTTCTTCAAGTACACATGTAGAACATGAGGCATGGTTGATCGACTCAGGTGAAACCTTTCACTTCACTCCCCATAGAGAGTGGTTCTGCGAGTATGAGTAATACGATGGTCTTGATGTCTTCTTAGGAAATGATAGGAAGGCTAGAATCGTTGGTCGTTGAAAAGTAAAGTTGAACTTGCAAGGTGGAAGGGTTATAAGACTTCCGGGTGTTCTGCATATTCCTACATTGGCCAGAAATCTGATTTCTATAAGCAAGTTGGATGATGCAAGTGTAAAAATAGTGTTCGAGAAGGATACCTGCAAGATGGTTCAGGGAGCACTGCTATTGATGCGGGTAGTTTGGATTGGAACTTTGTACAAGCTGCAAGGTAGCACTGTCTTTGATGGGTGTAATAGTTTTGTGGTTCCTGAAAGTGGAGCAGAAAATCTAGTGGTCTCTGGAGAAGACCATGCTGTGGCATCAAAGGCTTGGGTATATTGGAGAGAATGGCCTTTGAATACTTCATGGTAAAGGTATGGTAGAAGGTATGAGTAATAGATCTCTAGATTTTGATTTCTGTGAAAATTGTGTATATGGGAAGTAGAATTGGGTGAGTTCCCCCTCTGGTGGTAAGAGGGGGAAACAAATATTAGAGCTTGTGCAAAGTGATCTATTTGGACTTGTGAAGGTTCCATCACTAGGTATGTCTGTGTACTATGTATCATTTATAAATGACTTCTCAAGGAATACATGGATATATTTCCTTAAGAAGAAATCTGAAGTCTTTGACAGGTTTAAAGAATTTAAGGCTATGGTGGAAAACTAGACAAAGAAGAAGGTAAAGGTGTTGACGTTAGATAACAGTGGAGAGTTTTGCAACAAGGAATTTGAAGAATTATGTAAGAAGTATGGTATAGTAAGGCAGAAGACTACTCCATACACACCTGAGGAAGATGGAGTTGTAGAGAGAATGAACAATACATTGATGGAAAGGGCAAGAAGCACGCTTAGTGGTGTTAGGCTAGGACATCAATTCTGGGTAGAGGCGGTGGAGACAACATGTTACTTGGTCAATAGATCACCTTCATCAGCATTGGAGGATAAGACTCCAATAGAGGTATGGACTGGTAAGAAACCATCTCTTTCACATTTGAGGGTATTTGGATGTGATGCACATATACATGTTCCAAAGGAGAAAAGAACCAAGTTGGATAGTAAATCTGAAAAGTGCATCTTTATTGAGTATAAGGATGGTTTAAAGGGTTATAAGCTTTGGAACCCAGTAATAAGGAAGGTTGTGTACAACCGAGATGTGGTGTTCAGAGAGGTGAAAGATGTTATTAAATATGAAATCCAACAAAAGGAACTTGAGAAGATAGAGTTTGAGCTTAAGGAGGAAGAATTAGACTCTGCAGTAGAGGAGAAATCAAAAGATGAAGAGCCACAAACTTCGAGTGTGAGAAGATTAGTTCGAGAAAGAACGAAGCTAGAAAGGTATAGTCCATTTGCTTTCTGTTCAAATTTTGCTTGATTTGTTACTGATGATGATCCTAGAACTATGAAGGAAGAAGTAGATTCAAAGGATGGCAAACTCTGGAAAGAGGCCATGGTTGATGAAATGGCATCTTTGCACAAAAATGATGCTTGGGATCTAGTGGATTTACCGGCTGGAAGGAAACGCATTGGCAACAAATGGGTGCTTAAGAAGAAGACAAAAGCAGAAGGAAAGGTGGAGAAATATAAAGCTCGGATGGTAGCAAAAGGTTATTCCCAGGTGCTGGGAATTGATTTTGGTGATATTTTTCTCTCTTGTTGCGAATATAGCTTCTATTAGATTACTTTTATCTGTTGCTTCTTCTTTTGATTTTGAGGTAGAATAGATGGATGTGAAGACAACATTTCTTCACGGGGATATGGAAGAGGAGATCTACATGAAGTATCCTAAAGGTTTTGTGGGGAAGGGTAAGAAATAACTGGTATGAAAGTTAAAGAAGTCTTTGTATGGGTTAAAATAGTCACCAAGGATGTGGTATCAAAAATTTGATACATTTATACGAGGACTTGGCTTCACTAGAAGCAAAGTAGATCACTATGTGTATTTTAAATTAATTGGTGACCGTGTTATCTATCTAGTCTTGTATGTGGATGATATGTCGCTGGTTGGAAATGACAAAGAAATTATCTAGGATTTGAAGACCCAATTGTCCTCCAAATTCGACATGAAAGATCTTGGTGTTACAAACTATATTTTGGGCATGGAAATTAAAAGACATTAGGCAAAGAGGAAGCTCTGGTTAAACCAGAGGAAGTATGTCAAGACAATACTGCAGAGGTTTAATATGCATGATAGTAAACTAGTGAACATTCCTATTCTTGTAGGTGTAAAGTTATCTACCAAATAGTGTCCCAAGGCACAAGAAGAGGAAGAGGAAATGTCTCGTGTTCCATATGCAAGTGCATTCGGTAGACTGATGTATGCAATGGTCTATACTAGACAAGAAATTGCACATGTAGTGGGATTATTGAGAAGGTTTATGTCAAAACCAGGGAAGAAGCATTAGATAGCAGTGAAGCGGCTTTAAAGGTATTTGCATGGCACTAGTGATTATGGTTTGTGCTACCAAGGAGGAGCAGGATTGGACAGAGTGTTGGATATTCATGGCTTTGTTAATGTAGACTAGGCTGGAGATCTAGATCAAAGAAGATCTACAACTGGGTATGTGTTTAACCTATTTGGAGGTGCAGTCAATTGGATGAGTAAGAAACAATATATGGTGGCACTATCAACTATAGAGGCAGAATACATGGCAGCCACTGATGCAAGAAAGGAAGAATTTTGGTTGCAGATATTGTGTTCAGGTATGGGGATAGTAGAGGGCACCATAAGGATAGACTGTGATAGCCAAAGTTAAATTTTCTTGGCAAAGAACCCTGCTTATCATTCAAAGACAAATCACATTGATGTTAAGTATCACTTTGTGAGGGATATGATAGAAGACAAAAAGGTGTTGTTGGTAAAGGTGGACACTTTGAAGAATATTGTAGATGCATTTACAAAATATGTGAGCTTTGATAAGTTCTCTTGGTGGAGAGAAATAATGGGCATTTCAGGGCTAGATAAATGACTAAGCTCTCCTATGGAAACAAAACAAAAAGTGGGAGAATGTTGGGTTGTGTTATATTCTTTTCACGACTAGGCTACGTAGTTAACCAGGGGGTTAGAGGGGGGGCGGAGCCTCTCCCTTCGTTGAGGTGATTGCACAGTCGAGCGGGGGGAGGGTCACAAGGGGTTTTGAGGGGGGTGGTTAGTCCCCATCTACAGGGTCTGGGGTAGCGCCCCCAGGAATTTTTTTTGGGACCCTATATTAGGTTGGGCAAATCTGCCTATGGTTTTGTACATGGTTTTCACAGATGGTTTTGGACGTGATGGTTTTTTAGTCCATGGTATTGGATGCTTCAGCATGTCTAAATATTTATTGTAACATTGAGAGGAACATAATGAAAAATCAAGCTGGTAGTCCCGGTTTTGGGATCCAGGGGAAAATCTCTGTGTATATGTGTTTTATGTGTTATGATCTGGCATTGTTTATTTTCTGTTCTTAGAATTCGTATGCTGGTAATTTCTGTAAGAGGTTAAAACCTACAAAGGTCAAGGTTAAGAGAACTCCCTTTATCTATGCACAACATTAAGAACAATCATTCCCAACATAGCCAAGGAATCAGATGCCTCACATCCATTCAATTTATCATTCCTGTTAGATTTTTGATTATTGTCCTCCCACCATCCATTTACACTAATGTACCCAACCAATCCAACTGGTTGTCATACTCTTTCCTTCAACTACCCTTATACATGCACCAACTTCATCTGAGTCTTACATTGCTTGCTATATTTCATTCAGCTCTCCCCGAGCTCCACTAACTTTCCTATTTCGTAGAAAATTACCAATACCCTCAAACATAAAAGGAAAGAACAAGAAACAAACAAGAAGCAAACCATGAAAACCAAAACAAATACGACACCACAAACAAAGTGGTATGGTCATATACTAAACATAAGAAAACCTCAAATCAAGTGCATCAAATTGCAAAAGACCGAAAGCATAAGACTAACAATAGACACCATGTCTCAATCCCATGGTTTTGAAGGAAAGATCAACCCAAGCCTTCTTCAAAATTCATGACAACCTCTATTTCCACGCAACTCCCTGCATCACACTACCATAAACACATAATTGTGAGTGTATAAATAAATATAACAATATACCAGTTAGCTTACCTTTCTATGCTAATCACATTATCTTGTAGTTGAACACATCTGTGTCATGTCTCAAGAAACTCCAATTCCCTTGACAAATCTAGCTATAAATAGACACTAGTTGTTATACCTTTCAAATACATGTCCATGAATATAGCACATATCCACATAATTTTGGATATTAATTTAGGGTTAAGAAGACTTCGTGTATGCAAAGCACTGATTCATTTGGAATTTCGGTTTCCAAACATAGTCAAATAAATGGTCACCCAATTCCTTTATTTTACCTTTACCAAGACTAACAATGATGTCACAATCCATAGTCAACTCGTAGTGATTAGACATAATGCTACAACTATCACCTACTTACACTTAGGTACATATCAACTATCTCAACACATATGTGTTAGTACGACCAACTTAAAACAAGATCATTTCTTCATGTAAGCTTACAGACACATACTCATATCATGAAATTAATAAAAATTCAAACAAACTATAAATGTACCATGTTAGATAAATGAAACAGTCAAGCACCAAATATGCACCATAAGAAAATTGATAAATTATTGTATCTCAGGGGAGGCTATCTTGCCTGCATAATCAATTCAGATTAACATGATATAACTTCATGACATATCAACTCAAAAATAAATAAGGTCATGATATCCATGATATCACTAGCTAACATGTTCACATCATAAACTCATAAACAATTATCATTCATACATAATAATCACATCTCCATAGTCAATCTAGATTAGTATGACATAATATCACAACATATTAAATCATATCTGAATGTTATAACCATAACAATTTACATAGACCAATCCAAATTAGTATGATACATATGACATGAATATCTTAATGTAATAACCCTAATCATTCACTAAAATATAACAACAAAAAGTTAACATATAACATTCTCATCAACAACATATAACATAATCATCAATTTAACTATCATAAAACAACAATAGCAATGCATACAATGACATGTTAGATCATTCATGACTATCTGACACATGTGCATATGAATATACTAATCAACTAGCATTTATCATACACGTAACCATAATAATAATAGAATGACAAGCATATAAGTAACCCTAATGATTATAACAAACATTAACCAACATACCTGCATTCCCACCATACAAACCTGTGTGATGATCTGCTCTTACCCCGAAGTCCATTGTTGTAGATTCACTTTAATGATCTGCATCTCTTGCTCTATATCAGCTAACACATTAGCATCATAACATAACAATAGCATCATGATGACCTAATTCATACAATGACCTTATGCACAACAGCCTTCACCATGAAAATGCATGCATAACAACATATAAACACCGACATGCATAACAAATGCATATACAACCATATACTCATGATGACACATCCCACAGAGACACCATAAACCTTTACACAACAACATCACTATAACCATGATCGACACCATGCAAATGCGACAAGAACATGGACTACAAGCATAAGAAACACATATGCAACCGATATGAATGAATGACTAACACACCACCCATCCAGTCTGAGGGGTGAACCATGCTCTAATACCACTTTGTGGTATTAGATATCATAGAAAGACACTAGAAACAAGATACCACCCAAAGAGAAAGAAACCATGCTCTAATACCACTCTATAACACCCTCATCCTGCATCTACCCAAGTAACCAGCCAACCACAGTAAATATGTGATGAGAGGCAACTATAATGGGATTCAACCTCCTAGGTGAACTTAAGGAAGTGGAATTGATGGAAACCCACAACATAGACCTTCTATACTTACTACAAGACTCCCAAAATCCTTTTGAGTCATCCCCATGACTTTTCCTTGGGTCTCACTGAGTTTTTAGACCATTAAACCCCCATACACTCTTTTGATATGGATAAGGGTGCATCTGGGAGGCTCTAGTTGCTCCCACAATAAGGCATGGGTGCATCCAAGAACTTTTATCCTCAGTCTTGTGCTTGTGGCTTTGGTACTTGTGCCACTTTTTTAGGCCCAGAGCCCAAGTCACTGCCCATAACTCCATGACACTTTCAAAACTTAGAGATAACAACATAATATTGATACAAATGCAATTACTTGAACAAGGACTTGAATAGACCCCTACTAGACATGATAGGAATTTCGTCAAACATGTCATAAATATGTAATGTACAGGTTTAAACAACAGTTTTGAGCATAGGGGTCTCATAGTTATTTGAGAATCACTAAGAATAATTTTTCCCTTATACCATTAGTTGCATTAACATCTATTAGGTCATAGATACATTATTCATTCATTTACAGATCAAAGCATGAGGAGAGCCATGCATCATCATTGTCATAATACATGCTTATAACAAGGATAATAAAAAAAAATATATCAAGGACACATCAACCATATAATCCACATATAATCTAGTACATTTACACATAAGATACCAAGGAAATAACCTCTTATTAATGAATGCAAAATCCAACCTAGTATGGGACTATCAAATTCCACCCAACCATAGATTGGTTGAGCTAAATCTCTCTTCATCCAATCACGCCTGTGACATATTCCAAGCATGAATGTGGGACTCAAACCAAATGAACCAACCAAGGCATCCTGAGGCTAAACCACCTCAATCTCATCAATAGAAACTAGGCTTTACCGCAATCCACACCAGATCACTAGGAAAAAACAATAAACGTGTAATAATCAAATTTATCATGATCTCCACCAGATCACTAGGACAAAACAAGAATGGATGCTACCATATTTCTCCACCTACATCGTGAGGAATTTTCCTGTCTCCCAGTCTCTAGGCTTAAACACAATCCACACTGGATCATTATGCCCTAACCAAGACTCCACTCTACAACCTTTACGTATATCCCATCCTAAGATTACTAGGCTTGATGGAAACCACCCACCTCTATGCTTTATCATATATCCTGCCATTCACCAACCGAGGATTCCTAGGCCCACCGAGGCTACAAAAAATACGGCTTTATCACAACCCATAGTTCGATGCGGGGGTTACTAGGCCATGTGTTATTTTATTTAGAGATCCACCTCACTCAGATTCAAATCCATCTACCAATCAAGCTCAACCAAAACATGAGAACCCCATCACACCATGGTTATCTCGAAATGGAAAGGCTTGGTTGAAAAATATTTTTGCACCTAGAAAAACCCATGCCAATGACAAAAATAGAACTAAGAACACACATGCAACACCATGCATGCCAAATATATCAAGGAAGCACACATACAAATTGATACCTACAAAGAATCATGTTGGAGCTACTTGATCCTGCTCTTCCGTGCTTGATATCTACTTCCTCTTTGCTTCCTTTTTCTTTCTTGATCCAATGATGAAATTATCCAATAAAAATCTAGGTGTGCAAGAGTGAGAGAGAGAGAGAGAGAGAGAGAGAGAGAGAATAATGGGAGAGCTCCAAAACTAAACTGACAAAAGGTTACATTGACCATGCTTGAGAAAAATATTTCCAACTGATCCTCAGAAGCGTTTTTATCAATGAGGCCTCTATTTTCTTCATTTTCGATTATTTTCCTTTAATTTCCTCCTCACATGTGACCTATGACCTTTCACCTTCCTTTTCTCCTATTTTCCATTATTTTCATAAATAAAATGTCAATTAATGCCACTATTCCTTTCCAAATGCCTTAGCCATTTCCTTTGCCAATTTTATTAGCCATAATAAACCGAAAGAACACCCACTAGGATTTTTTTCCCACCATTCAACTTGGAATACGTGTCCCATGACTGTGGTATTATATATTTTTACATCAATTTTTAACCAGGGCTATTATAGTGGCGCTCTCTGGTTGGCCCACGTGGTGACCTATGATTGGTCCACCACATCAACTGTACACCCATTCACTGGGCATGATGTACCCTCATGATACTGGTTCACCTATGATCTGCACATCCCAAAAATATGATGTCATGATAATGACATAATCATATGGACTATCACATGGCATCCGTACACTACCCAGTCAACCCTGCAAGTTGAATTTTTAGTTGTTTGCCAAAAAATTTGGAATGAAATAAATTCCTCATACGATGTCGGATTGAGGAAATTCAAGCATTGTTGGAATTAGAATGATGAGATCTATGATTTGGTGCTAGTTTCAAGAGATTTTGAACACTTTCATTTTTTAGCTAATTTTTTATCCCTTGGATCATTCCTTCCCATTGGAATCTTTTTGGACCACCAAAATTATTTTTTTACTTAGAATGTAAGTGAGGGTATAACTCCCTCACTTTCCTGATCACTATCCACATTTATTTGCTTTGATTGATACCTTTGAGCCCCACCCAAGGATACTCCACATTGCCTCTACGTGAATTTATTATTCTTTTGTCAAGAAATGAGTCTTCTTACAACTCATTTAAATATTCAAGAGAAAATTATTCTATAGATGGAATTTGAACATTCTCTTATTGATCAAAAATCATAGGAGGCTCATACAATATCAAATCTTCCACATTCACAATAGAATAAATTTGCATGTAAGGTGGAAAATCTAATCAGAAAGCGTTCATGTTACCAATCTTCTCCAAGATTTCGAAAGGACCATATCTAATTGGATTGAGATTTTTACCTTCATCTTCTAGTCTTTCCTTGCTGATATACAACCAAACTTGATCTGCCATTTCGAAATTGTGATCAACCCGATGCTTATCATGTCTTGCTTTGTACTTAGGTTGGATTTTATCCACTTGTTGTTGTACCCTTTGATGCACTAGCTAAATTTGTTCAATGAAATCCTTGGCTTTGTCCACATCACTATGTCGATCTACTGCAATATCTTCACCCCAGATGAAATCCAAAGAAGGGTTTGGCAAATAACCCAAATGATATTCAAATGGAGATGCTTTTGTAGATTAATGTTTGGCATAATTGTAGACATGTTGGATGTAATGAAAATGCTCATCCCAATGTTTAGGATGCTTACCACAATATGCTTGAAGGTGGTGCACTAATTATATGTTTACTACTTTTGTCTAGCCATCGGTTTGTGGACGAAATGTTGTGCTATTCTTCAATTTTGTGTCCATGCGATCACATTATCTTGACCAAAATATTATGATAAATCGATAATCTCGATCAGAAATATTCAAAGTAGGTAACCCAAAATGAACCCATAGATTTTGGAAGAACATATTTGTGGTTTGTTTAGATGTAACCTATTTTTGACATGGCATAAACACACACATTTTTCTGAAACGATCCATTACAACATATAAATAATCATGACCTTTTCTAGATACTGGTAGCCCCCCAACAAAATCCATAGAAATACTTTCCCAAGGATGAGAAGGGATATGAAGTGGAGTGTACAAACCCAATTTCCTATTTCTTGGCTTGCTAGTAGAACACATAGAACATCCTTTTACATATGTTGATATAGTTTCATTCGCATGAGGCCAATAACAATATCTTTGTAATTGAGTAATTATTTTTCCAACACCAAAATGGATAGAGATAGCATAAGTGTGGGCTTCCCTTATGAAATTGACTCATTCACCATATGGAACACATAACTTGGCAACTATGATATTACAACTTGTTATGAACATGATAATCCAACTCTTCAATATGATTGCCTTGACTCAAAGTCACATAAACATCTTTAAAATCTTCATCTTGAGCATATTGTTCAATATAAATTTAATTCATGATTGAGTTATGATTAATAATAATAGATTCCTTAACAATAGGCTTTGACAACATATTTTCAACTTTGTTTTATATAAAAAAATTATACTTTATTACGAAATGAAATTTCTCTAGGAATCCCATGCACCTGAAATTTCTAGCTTGTTGTAGCTTGGTTTGTGATTTTAAATATTGCAAAGGTTATTGGTCAATATGAATAATTGTTTCTTTACCCATCAAATAGTTCTTCCATTTCTTCATGCTTTGTACCAAATCATACGACTCTTTATGATAAGCTGAATAGTTAATTACTACATTGGAAAAGGTTTCAGAATGATAACATATTGGCTTACCATGTTGCATCAAAACTACTCCCATAGCATATTTGCTTGCATTAGTTTGAATTTCAAATGGATGCTTAAGATTTTGAAGAGACAGAACTAGATTTGTACTGATTTTATCTTTCAAAGCGTCGAAGGTTTTTTGCTACTTGGCTCCCCACTGAAATACCTGCTTCACACTTGTGAAACCATGTAATGGTGCTCCAATGAATGAGAAGTTAGCAATAAATTTTCGCCAATATTGGGTTGCTCCCAAAAAGCTCCTAACTTCTGTTACATTGTTGGGTTTAGGCCAATTAATAATAACATAAAATTTGGTGGGAGAAGTCTTCAGTTCACCACATCCTACAATATGACACAAATAAACCAAAGAGATTTTCCCAAATTCACATTTAGACATCTTCAAATACAACTTTTCCTTTTTCAAGAAATCTAGAACTTTTTTTTACGTGCTTGACATGATCTTCATGAGTCTTACTGAAAATAAAAATATCATCAACTAGAATATGAAAAAATCATCAAGGAATGGTCACAATACATCATTCATAACTCTCACGAATGTGGCAGGTTCATTGTGAGGCCAAAAGGACATAAATGATCATTAAAACAAACTATGTTTTGTCTTGAAATCATTTTTCCAAATATCATGTTCAACAATCCTTACCTGACGATAACCATTTCTCAAATCTAACTTAGTAAAATAAAAAACTTCTTTTAATTTATCTAATACATCATCAATGTGAGGAAGAGCATGGTGATAATTTACCATGATCTTGTTCAAAGCTTAGACATTCACACACATGCACCATGTGCAATCTTTCTTTGGAACCAAAACAGTAAGAGACCCACAAGGAGATGTACTAGGTTTGATGACTCCTTTGTGAAACAAATCTTGAATTTTCTTCTTGATTTCTGCATTGTATAAAACTGACATTATATACATGCCAATATTCAGAAGTAGTGCATTCTACTGCAATTAAATCTCAGGTTGGATTACTCTTTTTGGAGGTAACCCTTCATGTTCCTAAAAAGGATTTTCGTAAGTGTGAACAAATTTAACCAATTCATACTTGAGTTTTGAATCAAATATTGTGATTTAGATTCAATGGTATCTTTAAATTTAATAATCAACACCACAAAAATTTTACTAGCATTCACAAGTATTTTCATTTGGCCAGCACTAATAAGAGATAAGTTCATCTTCTTGTGATGTGCTCTAACAATATACTCAAATCCATATTTAAAAAGATGGTATTCTCTCTCATCATGATTGAATATGGCTTTTCAGTCATATAAGTATGCACTCCCTAAAAAAATCCTGCAAATATCAAGTGGTACAATATCAAGCTCTACCTCATCTATAAAATTAGTTGTGATGGAAATTTTGAGATTACATTTTCTTGTCACTTGTAACTGGGCATCATCACATAGCCAACCTAAAGGGTAAGGTTTTTCATGGTGTTAGTTTCTAAATTAATTTTCTTGACAATTTCTTTAGAGATAAGATTTACTTGAGATCAATTATTAAATAATGTATCAACCTTTGTATGTTTTGTAATGACCCTGATATGGAAAATATCACTTCTTTATTTATCATCTTGAGATTCATTAGTCTTACTAGAATAACTAGTACTTTCATTAGAAGCTATACCTTTCATTCCCATGGTTGTGATTTTGGTTTCATCACCAAAATCAGATCCTAGATCTTGTTGAGTTGTAGCAACAATATTTTGTTTCCCCTTGTTATTGAACTTCTTTGGTCTCAATTATGGATGTAGTTTCCAATAATGGTCTTCATCATGGAAATATTTTGAAAAATGTTTACATGTAAGTTTCTCTCCCTCTTTATTGATAGTAGCATTATTCTTTCCTTTATCTTTAAACTTCCCCTTTCCTTTGTCTCCAAATTTAAAAGGTTTCTTGTTGGACTCTTGAGGAACATTCTTGCCTCTTGATTCTAAATGAGTTTTCTGAACACATACTTCATCTAGATTGGTGGGATTAAACATAAGTATATTATGTCTAAAATAACTATGTACTCCACCTGTATACTTAAGGAGAGTATCTCATGAAGGAAAATCAACACACAAGATTAAATATCTTCCTTCAAATTCTTCTGTGAAACTTTTGACAATCTGACCTTTAGCTTGTCTAAAGTTTTTCCAATCCATAATTTATTTTTTCGTGTAAGATAATGGATAAAATTTCCTTCTTAATGCAACTATAAAATCATTCCAAGAAGAGATAATTTTACCACTTTTCTTCAAATCTTCTTTATTTCTGGCCTCCCACCATATGAGAGATTCACCTTCCAAACGAAGAGAAGGAAGTTGCATCTTTGTGACATCATCATCAATATTTTGAACCTTGCAAAAGACTTTGATTTGACGAACCCAATTATCCATGTTTTTAACATTTACTTCTGCATTGTACATAGGAAATTCAAACTTGACATCAAGCTTAATCACAGGAGACGAGCATGTCCTCTTAGAGATGTAGGAGTAGTAGGTATATGGGATGAAGGAGGTGAAGAAGGAGGTGAGGGTGGAGGTGTATATGGAGGTGAAGGAGGAGGTGGAGGTGGATGCTTTCTCCCATTACTGCCATTACTTTTTGGTTCATTAGAACTTTCTCCTTGAAACATTATTTTTATCTCATTGTATAACACTTTCACCATCTCAGTCATATCAAAGAAAACCTTTCTAAAATCCCTCTCATCCTTAGAAATTAGCTCTTGTCCTTATCCTTCTTCATGTGCCATTGTTGGCATTATGATGTATGTGTTATGATGTATCTATTGTACTTGATGGCAACCCACTTATAGTAGAACAACTCACTTGTCTATGGTAACTAGATGAACTATAGAAGAGATATCAGATGTGACAGAATGCATGATAGTAGTGTTTACAAATGTGATGAAATGCAGGGCAGCTTTAAGGAATCATTTCAGAAAGCAACTCATTCAGATGACAGACAACAATACTATAGGTTAACAACACAGAGTTACAGATCAAACTCACAAAATGAAGAAAGGAAGGTATACGCAGGTTCACCATTGACCAAGCCGCGTATACATGTGGGTTAACATATAAAAATGAGCGTATAATGTACACACGCACTTTCACAGAAAGGAAAGCGCATATACCTTGGAAAACTAAGTTTTGGTCCAAAGTATTTGGTCCATGGTATTTTGATCCATGGTATTGGTCCATGGTATTTGATCCAAGGTATTGACCTTAGGAATTTGATCCAAGGTATTGGTCCTCAGTGGTTTTGGTCCATGGTATTGAGAAAGGCCTAAAACTATAAAATGAGGAGAAGATCATTAGGCCATGCAACTCAAGCATTGAATATCTGATGAAGAGTGAGATCTAGTATGCAGGTTATTGGGTTATGGTGCATTGTTGGGTCTAAACCAAGGATGAACCTTAGCGCTTGATGAAGGAGAAGATCTAATGATGTATCAGGATCTTAAGGCTTGAAGTGAAGTATATTTATGTGGTTTGATCATTTATCTGAATAACTGGTGCATGTTGTAAATCAGTAAATATTATGATCTAGGTATGACTGAAGTCTGGAATTGTTGTAGTATTTAAATCATCATTTACAGGTCCGTATGCAGGTTCACTTTAGAAAAGGCACGTATACACACTAGTTCTGCATATCAAAACAACATATACATCATCTACAGATCTGTATGCAGGTTTGTTTTGAGGAAATCATGTATGCACGTAGGTTCGACACATGGAAGTAGTGTATACCTTATAAATTATGTTTTCGTTGCTTCTATTTGGTGTTGCAGTGTTATGGGTTCTAACTTGGGTTCTGGTTACTGTATTCCGATGACAACATTCTGAATGATCAGATTGACAGAGTGATTGATTGATTCAGTTGTGGTTGGTTCAGAAGGAAATTGGTTGATGCAGATATATTTTATGATTGAATGGTGTTGTTGATGGGTCTAGTCTGAAAATTTATGAAACATGGTCCCTGGAAGAAAAGAGAAGGTTGTAGCCTTCTGTAAGCTAGCACCTATGTACTAGTAAACATATCAGCTAGTACAAGAGCTAGGGGGTTGTAGCTCCCTTCCAGTAGAAGATGGAGAATGAGAGAAGGTTGTAGCCTTCTGCAGGTAGAAGCTTGCATACTGGTATAAGACTGCACCAGTACAAAAAAATTGTAAACAAAATTCTCTTATTATTAAAAGAAGATAGAGACAATTGAGTAGGTGGTTTTTACTGACATTGGGTCTCCACCTTATATCTTGGTGTTCATGTGCGTTTCTCATATGTGATGATCTATTCTGTTTTACTGCACCTGGCTACTATTTATATGGTTTTGATGCATTGATTAAAGATCAATATATGATGAATTAACTGAAACATAAGTTTGTTGGATATACGCTAGTTACTCTAAACACAGTTGCGTGTACACACGAGTTCTCTTAACTCAAGTAGTGTATATAAATCTGATTATGGAAATGAAAAATTATTAGTTTGATAATACTGATTCACCCCCCCTCTCGGTATTATTTCCAACAATTGGTGTCATAGCAGGTCCTTCAGAAGAAGCTTGATCGCTTGAAGGAAGATCCATCATCATGAGTAATCAAGAAAGCGGGGGATCCATCAGGCCGCCAATCTTTGATGGGAGAAACTTTGTTTATTGGAAGGTAAGAACCACAACCTATCTTCAATCTCTTGGAAAAGATGTCTGGGAAATTCTGGAAGGAGGATATACATTTCCATCAGCAATTCCTACAAATGTAGCAGGTAAAAAGCAATATGAAACCAATGCCAAGGCTATCAATACATTATTGGGAAGTCTATCACAATCAGAGTTTGTCAAAGTTATGCAGCTCAAATCAGCCAAAGAAATATGGAACAAAATCGTTCTAAGCTATGAAGGAGACTTTCTGGTAAAACGTGCTAAACTGCAAACTCTCAGAATTCAATATGAAACTCTCTAGATGCACAATGATGAAAGTGTAGCTAGTTAATTCTTACATATAGATGAGCTTGTTAATTGCATGAAGAATTTGGGTGAAGAGATAAAGGAAGTTACCTTAGTTTAAAAAGTTTTAAGATCCTTATCTGCTAAATTTGAATCAAAAGTATCTGCCATAGAAGAAAAGAAGGATC
>APFE030843981.1:104553-115154 GCA_000404065.3 Pinus taeda
GAAACAAGGCCAGACTTGTTTGTAAAGGATATGCTCAACAAGAAGGTATAGACTTTGAAGAAACTTTTGCACCTGTTGTTAGACTTGAAGCCATCAAAATGTTTCTTGCTCTTTCTAGTTTTAAAAAATTCAAAGTATACCAAATGGAGGTAAAATCTGCCTTTCTTAATGGAGACTTAGAAGAAGAAGTCTATATTGAACAACCAGAAGGATTCATTCTTGGAAATGATGCAAAACTTGTACACAAACTCAGGAAAGCTCTCTATGGTCTAAAACAGGCTCCAAGGGCATGTTATTACCGTTGTGACAAATATCTCCACCAACAGGGTTTTTCAAAGGGGTCAGCAGATAGCAATCTATATACAAAGATGGACACTCATAAATTGCTAATAATTGTTGTGTATGTTGATGATATGATTTTTGGTAGCAATGAAGAATCCATGAGTTAGAATTTTGCTTCAGTAATGCAACAAGAATTTGAAATGTCCTTGCTTGGTGAGCTTACCTACTTTGTTGGTCTACAAGTTGAGCAAAATAAAGATGGTATTTTTCTCTCACAAACCAAATATCTCAAATAGATCCTAAAAAAGTATGGCATGGAAGATTCTAAACTAGTATGTACTCCAATGGTAATAGGATGTAGTCTCAGCTCAAATGATGAATCTACAGCGGTACATCAACCAACTTACAGATCCATGATTGGCAGTCTGCTTTATCTAACAGGCACCCAACTAGACATCATGCATGCAGTGGGAATAGCTAGAATATTCCAAGCAAATCCAAATGAATCACATCTTTAGGCAGTCAAAAGAATTTTCAAGTATCTTCAAGGAACATAGAACTTTGGATTATGGTATCCTAGAGATACAAATCTTACACTTCATGCATATACAGATGCAGATTTTGCAGGAAGTGTTGATGACAAAAAAGCACTAGTGGTGGTGCATTCTATATGGGTTCTAGGTTAGTGTCTTGGTTCAATGAGAAACAAAGCTCAATTGCATTATCTATAGCTGAAGCAGAATACATGGCTGTTGTATCTTGATGCACACAATTACTTTGGATGATTCAAACCTTGCAAGATATTCAGATCACATGTACTCCAGCCATGTCCACTCTATGTGATAATACAAGTGCCATCAATATTTCAAAGAATCGAGTTATGCACTCCAAGACCAAGCACATACTCATCAAATATCATTCCCTACGTGAACAAGTGCATGAACTAAAGTTCAAATTGGAGTATGTTCCCTCCAAAGAGTAGGTTGCTGATATATTCACTAAACCACTGCCCAAAGAGACATTTGAATATCTCAGACAGAAGCTAGGAGTAGTTGCTACATCATCCTACTGTTAAAATCCATTTTTTTAAATAAAGGTTGGCATACACGAGTTTCATGAAGCGGAGTCGCATACATACGCTGGTTTCTGTGGATATAGTTGCGTATATGTTGGTCAAAAGAAAAGTAGTGGGCCAGACTTAGGAGAAAGGGGTCTGATATGGTTCAGTAAATTATCTGCTTTGCTTGATGATGGTTTCACTCTGCTGATAAGATGTGGAAACACGTTGGTTCTCATAAAGTTGTTGATAACTTGATGTATATTTGATTGATGATGATGCTTTGATATCTCTTACTAACATATGCAATGATCAGATTTGATAGTAAAGAGGTGGAACAGGTTCAAGGGGAGAACATGGTTGATGATAGTTTGGGAACCAATGATGGACATATATAGGTTGCTAGTATGGATGCTGATTGATAGATGCTGCTGACGGTGCAGATCATATGATAGTTGTTGATGACCATCATGGTCTTGTTTTAGATAGTTGGTCTCTGTTATATAAGTCATGTACATCTTTTAATGTAAAGGTCATGAAAAGACCAAATTTGTAACCCCACTATGCATGGGATGGATAATGTAATGTTTGTGTTTTTCCATATATAAACAATTGTATATCCCCACTTGGTAGAGTGGATGAGTCAAATTGGGTTTATCCCCACTTAGTTGGGAGATGGATGTATGTATGAGTCTTTGGTGATAGGAAGGTCATTTGTGATGTATGTATAGAGTCATGTTCTTCTTTTAGAACATCTTTTTGCAGACTTTGCTTATGCTCAGGGGGAGCATGGACTCGACCATGGGAGCTCACTTCAGCATATCAGAGATTTCAACATGCACTCAGCGGGAACATGGCCCTTTGCCCTTGATGTCAAAGGGGGAGAGTGACCTGGTGTGGTTGTTGTTGCCATCAAGTCCAAAGGGGGAGATTGTTGGCATTATGATGTATGTATTGTACTTGATGGCAGCCCACTTATAGTAGAACAACTCACTTGTATATGGTAACTAGATGAACTACAGAAGAGATATTAGATGTGACAGAATGCATGACAGTAGCATTTACAGATGTGATTAAATGTAGGGCAACTTCAAGGAATCAGTTCAGAAAGCAACTCATTAAGATGACAGATCACAGTACTACTGGTTAACAACACAAAGTTATAGATCAGGCTCACAGAATGAAGAAAGGGAGGTATATGTAGGTTCACCATTAACCAGGCCACGTATACACGTGGGTTAACATAGCAAAATGAGTGTATAATGTACACACGCACTTTCATAGAAAGGAAAGTGCGTATACCTTGGAAAACTAAGTCTTGCTTTGAAGTATTTGGTCCGCGGTATTTTGATCCATGGTATTGGTCCATGGTATTTGATCCAAGCTATTGACCTTAGGTATTTGATCCAAGGTATTGGTCCTAAGTCGTTTTGGTCCATGGTATTGAGAAGGGCCTAAAACTATAAAAGGAGGAGAAGATCATTAGGCCATGCAACTCAAGCATTGAATATCTGATGAAGAGTGAGATCGAGTATGTAGGTTATTGGGTTATGGTGCATTGTTGGAGCTAAACCAAGGATGAACCTTAGCGCATGATGAAGGAGAAGATCTAATGATGTATCAGGATCTTAAAGCTTGAAGTGAATTATCTTTATGTGGTTTGATCATTTATATGAATAACTGGCGCATGTTGTAAGTCTGTAAATATGATGATTTGGGTATGAGGGAAGTCTGGAATTGTTGTAATATTTAAATCATCATTTACATATATGTACACAGGTTCACTCTACAAAAGGCACGTATACACGTTGGTTCTGCATATCAAAACATTATATACATCATTTATAGATCTGTACGTAGGTTCGCCTTGAGGAAAGTACATATGCATGCAGGTTCGACACATGGAAGTAGCATATACCTTATAAATATGTTTTAGTTGCTTCTGTTTGCTGTTGCAGTGTTTTGGGTTCTGGCTTGGGTTCTGGTTACTATATTCTAGTGACAGTATTGTGAATGATCGGATTGACAGAGTGACTGATTGATTCGGTTGTGGTTGGTTCAGAAGGAAATTGGTTGATGCAGATATATTTGATGATTGAATGATGTTGTTGATGGATCCAGTCTAAAAATTTATGAAACGTGGTCCCTGTAAGAAAGGAGAAGGTTGTAGCCTTCTCTAGGCTGGCACCTATGTACTAGTAAACATATCAGCTAGTACATGAGCTAGGGGATTGTAGCTCCCTTCTAGTAGAAGCTGGAGAACGAGAGAAGGTTGTAGCCTTCTGCTGGTAGAAGCCTGCATACTGGTATAAGACTACACTAGTACAAAAAAATTGCAAACATAATTCTCTTATTATTAAAAGAAGACAGAGACGATTACAGCAGGTGGTTTTCACTCACAATGGGTTTCCTCCTTATATCTTGGTGTTCATGTGTGTTTCTTATGTGTGATGATCTATTTTGTTTTACTGCACCTGGTTACTATTTATATGGTTTTGATGCATTCATTAAAGATCAATATATGATGAATTAACTGAAACATAAGTTTGTTGGATATATGCTAGTTGCTCTAAACACAGTTGTGTGTACACGTGAGTTTCCTTAACTAAAGTAGCTTATATAAATCTGATTATGGAAATGAAAAATTATTAGTTTGATAACACTGATTCACCCCTCCCTCTCAGTATTATTTCCAACAGCCATGACTTGTGGAGTTTGTGGCCTCATTGAGTCAATTTTACAATTTGGTTCTTCAAGTTCTCCTTCTCCTCTTCTCAATTTAGACATTGTAATCATTAAAAAAAACCTTGCAAAATCTTTCAAACCTTCACAAAAACCATGCTCTAATACCAAATTGATTTGAAATTAAAAATGAAGGTTTCAAGAATTGTTTTGCAAGCTAGTTTATGTCTTTTAGGAAATGGATCGTGATTACAAAAGCACATAAGCTAAAGTAAATTTTGCATATTTTTAACAGTTGAAATGGATACTAAGCAACATCAAAACCACAAAAAATTCATGACGGAGTTCACCGCTCCTGGGCTACATCTCCGAGTCTAGCTTCCAATGGTGGCATTTTTAATTATATGCTCAAATGTTCAAATAAAAAAACATGCAATCCCCATTTTGAAAAAATAACACTACCATTGCATCCAAAATTCCCAAATACCCCTGTGTCGGCTCTTCTTTGGCTAAAAAAGGTTGAAAATGGCCAAGGTATGCCTCCTTCTTCAAACTACCTACAAAATGATATACAAACATAGTTGGCTCTACAAAAATGGAAAAAAAATATTTTGTGGTGTATTGGTAATAGCGCTCCATTTGGAACTTGAAGGTATCGAGTTTGATCCACATTCTCCTATGGAATTGGTGTTTTGAATATATATATATATATATAATAATATATATATATATATATTATATATATATATAAATATATTTTTTAAAAACGTCACTAAAATCCTGGTCCCATATGGCCTGGGCTTGAGTGCGGGTAGGGTGTCATGCGCCCACAACCCCTAACTCTTGGTCAATGGTTGCAACTCTTAATATAATTATGGTTCGTTGGCCCAATCCTCATGCCCATGTCCTAACCCAATATGGTTGGTCACATGGTAGTCATACAACCAAGTTTGGGCAGGTTGGGCATGCCCTTCGGTCTGACCCTCTCCCCAACAATCACACCACTTAAAATTTAAATAAAAGTGGGTGACCATAGTTAATAAGAATCACTCGAGGCCTAATGGTTAAGCGCTCATTTTGTTGGTTGGAGCTCTTGTGTATGATTCCATCGAAGGCTTCTATATCCACATAATTTTTTTTGGCGCTAAAACTAGGGGCACTTGGTAGCCTCTCATAGGGCCATGTGGTACCTTATGGTTGGCCCACATGGTGACCTATGATTGGTCCACAACATCAATTGTATACCCATTCACCGTGCACCACATACCCTTATGCCACTAGTTCACCTTCCATCCATATAGCCTAGTCAGCTAATCACGTTAGCAAGATGTCATTATATGAACTACCATTTGACATTCCTACACTGTCTAGTAAACCCTACAAGTTGACTTTTCAGTTGTTTGGCAAAAAATTCAAAATGCAATAAATTCCTCACAATGTGTTGGATTGAGGCAATTCAAGTGTCATTAGAATCAAAATGATGAGATCTACGATTTGACGCTACTTTCAGGAGATTTTGAACCCTTTATTTTTTTAACATATTTTTTATCCCTAGATCATCTACCCATATGGGTAAATCATGCTCGATAGAGGGTTGAGCAGGGGAATATAATACAATATTCTTTGAGAGATTCCTATTCTTAATGGTCATATTCTAATCCCTACAACTAATGTAAGAATCAATAGTGGCCAACCAAGGTCTCCCTAAGATGAGAGGGTACCTATTAAATGTGGTTTTGGGCTAGAGGACAAGGAAATCTGTGGGATATTCCTAGTAGTCTATATAGATCATCATATCTTCTATAAATCCCTCAGGGGATACTGTGGATATATCTTCCAACTGAAACACTGTAGTGGTATTTCTCAAGGCTCCCTGGAGATTGACCTCTAGCATGGTTTCCTTGGTCATGACATTGATTTCATCCCCAAGGTCAACCAATGCGTGCAACTATAATACTATTAATGTGAAAATCCACTACTGGGTTCCCATGGTCTAGGTACATTGGGGAGATTAATCTGCCAAGCATTATATCATGAAACTTCCCAACAACATTGATAGTGGGGGCATCTCTTTTTCTTCTCCGAGGAATTTTGAAACATTCCTCCCTGATGAGCTTATTGTAAATGGGGGCATCTTTGATGGCCTAGAGAAGCACTATCTTAACACGTAAATTATTCAATTCGCCTAGAATTTCATCCTCTTCTAGCATGTGTTGTTTAGGTTGGACCAACCTTTCAGAGTAGGGAGGTAAATTGGATTGAGGGGTACTGTCTTCCTTCTCTTCTTCAAGATCTTTGGGTGGAGAAGGTGGGTGGCCATCTTACAATACCTTCCTAGACCAAAGGCTAATCTCTTTGATTTCCATAACATAAGTATGATAAGATTTTTCTCCACTATAGAATTGTTGTGTCTGCTTATTGTTTAGGTTCATATTGGGTTGGGTAGGCATCTAAGGTTTCTTTGGTGGGTTACTGTGCAGAAGTCATGATTGAGGTGGTGGAGGAGGAATTAAGGTAGGAGGTTGGGCTACCTGAGGCCTACATCTTAATGAAGTGTTTCTCGATTGAGTAGGTTGAGGTTGATATCGCTTGAAAGGTGGATTGAAGGGATGAGGAGGGTACTGAGGGGTATAAGAACAAGGAGGGGGCATGCACCATGATGAGTGGTCTGAATGATGCCAAGGTTGGAAGGGTGTATTCTTATTTGGATTGTAAGAAGGATGTTGTGCTTCTTACATGCCTTGTTGATATGGACGAGGGCCTTGTGGCTTCCTTTAGTTGATGAAGAAAAGTTGGTCCAAACCATTCTCTACCCCTTGATATACAACCTTCAAGCATAGAAGAGAGGGGCCTTTATTTGTTGCATGGTTCTCCTCACAAATATAACAAATATCTATGATGTTTAGTGGACACTTATTTCTTGGGTGCCTCGTGCTGCATATGGGGTAAAAGATAGCTAGTTCCCTTTTTTCTTCCTCTTGCTTCTTCTTAATCTCGATTGTATCCATGTGTAATGAAAAATTGTGCAACATGTCACTTTTGAAGTCTTCTATCATACTCCCTATCTCTTATTGATGGTTGAGGTGGATAGAGAAGAGCTGACAAGGCCTTGCCTAGACCTACCTATTTTTCTTGCAGCGCTGCAATGATTCTTGAATATTGTCTTGATTTCATCACAAGTTAGTTGATATATATCTCCACCAGAAAACATATTGAGGGTATCCATTACATCATCCCTAATCCCTTGGAGGAATAAACGTTTGAGTTATTTAGGTTCAAGGGTACAGTTAACCCTCCTATAGTGAACCTTTCCTCATAATATTCTAAGGACTCATTTGGCCCTAGGGTCATCCTAAATATCTTCTCTTTTGTCTCCTTAGACCTACCATAATCCCTCTACCTCTCATTAAAGGCTTGTTTCATTTATGCCCAGGTAGTGATGTTGCCTCTAGGTAGGCTCATAAACCATTTCAAGGCTCCATCGTTGAGGGTGAAGGGAAACAAATTCAACTTTTGTTCATCAGGGGTATAGTCATATGTCCTACAAACTACAACGAACTCAAACGTGAATGTGTTAGGTTCTTCAAAGGAAAGACAATGGAAATGTGGAAGAGAAGTGGGGTTTATAATATTCATCCTATCCTCCCCATTGGTCTCTCTAATAGGAAAGAAATCATTCTTCCTATTTTCATGCATGTTGTGGATCGGTGTTAAAGGTTCTTCCTCCCCTATGGGTTCTTCAAAAATTTAGGTTTCTCACCTAGAAGATTTTCTAACTCCCTTGTGTTAAAGTTGGAAGTTCACAGTCACCAAAGAAGAGTGATGGATTACTTACTTAAGGGGTGGGGGATTTTAGTATAAATTTCCCTCGATTATCCCTACTCGTATGAGGCATGAAAGATTTTGTGTTTTTATTTTTCGCTTTTTTTCTAAAATTTTCAAATGAAATAATGCAAATGAAAAACAAGACAAAGATGAAAGAGAAAGGAATATTCTAAGTAGAAACAGAACCTACATGGACACCTCCCTGAAAATGATTCCAACAAGTGATGAGCCCCAGTATTGCAACAAGGGTGTTGCAAATCCCAAGGCTACTGACTTTTCTTATCAACTAGGGGTTCATACAAACTTAAGAGGTGATAGTGTTATATGTACAATAGGTTAAGTTCTACTCATGCCACCTTCAAGTAATGGACCCGAACAAGGTATAAAAAGACCACTTTAAAAGCTTACTCAAGAAAGTAAATTTCATAAATAGAGAGTTCTATCATAATTGTAGAAATGGAAATGTTATTCTACTTACAAAAAGGAATGGGAATGCTACCTATTTAATTACAAACGCTAACTCTATTTGCAGGAATGTAAAACCTATATTAATTGTAGGAATGGGGGTACTAATCTACCTGTAAAATGTATTCTCTATGCTAATTTCAAGAATGTAAACACTAGTGTAATTACAAAATATGAAAAGTTGCATTGAAAAGGGAATTAGCCTATGCAATAACAATGTTTGTAATTAAAACCCTAAAAGAAGTATAAATTCAAGAAAATATGTCTACTCTACTTTACGTTGGTAAATCAACCCTTAATCACTGTTTTGAAATAAACTTAGCTTTAGTGACAGAGTTCATTAGGAATTTTATAAGAAATTCATCTTTGTTCTTCAAATTCAAAAATATGTCCTTTAACCCAAATTACAGAATTGTGTTGCAATGAAGAAAAGGTAGGTCTAAAGTGGTATTTTGTCCTCCTCAGTCAAGGTTTCAGAGCTTAGGGGTCATTACTGAAGCCTAAGGGACAAAATTCAAGATTTTAGAGAAAATTTGGTAAAGTTTACATGGTGCTACAAGATTTCTACAGGATTTCCCTATTTTGGTACAAGATTGTCCTGTTTTGCTATAGGATTGGATCCACTAGCATTCTGAGGGTGGAAAAGATAATATAAAGGAGGAAAAGGGTATATTAAGGCATATGAATGTTATATGAATCCTTTTGAATCCTATCCCCTCTCAAAGCCCGATCTTTCACAAAAACAAATGCACACGATGTCCTCTAATGACCCAGATATGTAATTTTGGCAACAGAGTTTTGAGGGCACTGTAAGGTGAGGAGGAAGAGGATGATGATGATAGAAGGAAAGTAGGATGAATGTTCCAACCCTAAAAGACACTAGTATTACTTGCAAACCAAACAAGCAATCCTCTTTGCAACTTGAAAAGAGTGTCAAACTAATGATCAAATTGTAGCAAAATGTACTAGATCATAAAGGATGAGTTGAATTTTATGAAACCAGGTGGAAAGAAGGATGAGTTAAATTTTATTGCATGAAAAAAAAATCTCACTTGCAAAATTCATTTGAATTACATCCATGAAAGCTCAAAGAGAAATGTGATTTAACACCTAAGCATGTAAAAACAAAGTATTTAAAAGAGCATTAATCTAAGGTCAAATGACTGCAAAAGAAAATACGACATGGTTTTGGCTTGCTAACACATATTATTCAACCACACTTTGAAAAAGAGAGGTGGTAACCAGATCTGCACCAACAACTTTTGCAAGTAAATTTATATCCAGTAAGACAAGGGATGCTACTAACTAATGAACATGCATGAATAAAATACACAAAGAGGGACTATAGCCTCTGGGTTGGGCCACGACCGAAGGTGACTTGGCCCTCTAAAACAAAATCAAATGAAAGATAATAGTAATATTTTCATTGATGTAAAATATAGTTCCAATACATCATGGAATGGAAATGACAACCTTAAGATTCCTAGCTCTCAATATATCCTTTCTGCTCGAAAAGTTTCATTCCTATTGAGCCCCTGGGCTTGTTTATTTATAAAAAAATAATTGAGGGGTAGCCTCCTTGGAAAGAGGATTGTGTCCCTCCAAAATCTCACAAAAGGTGGATCTAGCTCCCTTAGATCTTCACAATTCCTTGAGTGCATCGACTGCTAGTAGATCCTTGAGATGTAGTTGGGTGATATTAGGGATCAATTCGAGTTGTTTGACTAAATGTAGGGTAAAAGCATCCTACATGTCCTCTAGTTGCCTCCATCGTGCCTCTGCATAGTAAATACACATAAAAATGTTCTTTTCCTGCATATTAACTACATTAAGCCACAAAGTATGACATATATCCTTTAGTCTCCCTATTAAGGACATTATAGCGAAAAATATGTTAGTTAATGTGAGAAAAGAGGAAATTATAGGCAAGAGGATACAAAAATAGATGTTATAATATACCTATTGATGGGACCCATCAGCTATATCTTCCTATTTGGTACTTTAAGACTATGAAATATTCAAGGATTTTAGGACACATGTAGAAGCACATCAAGAGCAAATTTCAGAGTTATATTTGGATAATTGGACACATGACATGCTATACAAATTTGTTCGAAGGAAGAGACCAAAAAATAATCTAGTTTTGGGAAAGTTAGCACAACTTTCACTTGACACATCAAATTTAGTTCACACCTATGTAATTGCAGAAAAAATATATCACAATATTACAGAAAAAAAGAAAAGAAAAGAAAATAATAAATAACTAAATAAATAAATAAAATAAATAAAT